>OX451210.1:3141450-3287813 GCA_949628255.1 Macrophya alboannulata | reverse complement strand
ATAAAATCCGAAGTATGTATTAATGTTAATATGTTTCCTTTTTTTGTTTTTCTTTCTTTCTTTCTTTCTTTCTTCTTGTTTGTTAATATTAACTAATTATTATAGAACACACCTTTTCTTTGATAAAAAATAAATCATGTTAGGAATATTATATTAACATAGAAATTACCTAGTGCGATTAAATATTATTTATAAATTAATAGTGAAAATAGCTAAATAATATTTAATAATGATAATTTTTTTTTTCCTAACGATTATCATTATTTTGTTTTTCTTTCTTCTTCTTTTTCTTCTTTTTTTTTCTTTTGTTAAAATAGGTAAATATTTATGATATTTTAAAATATCATCATTACGAAATGCAAACCTAATTTAAATAATAATTTATATAATGAACAGCGCTTGCCAAATTTTTGAGGTAACGTTGAAATATGCTATTTACCATCGTAGTCCAAAGGCTGATTAATAATCCCCTCGTAATAATTCCAATAACTATAAAGAAGCATTAGATTTTGAGAAAACCAATTTTTAGTGAACAATATATTGATACTATTATTAAATATTCAATCGGACATACGACGGTATATTGCTGTATGGTTCGTTCACTTTATATTTCAAGTACGAATCAGATTAATCGACAATTTTCATTATTATTGGTTTCATTTTTCAATTAAATTAACTAAACCCTCAACTTTTCGGCTTTAATTAATTAGTCCGTCATTTTATTCATTATTATTTCGTAAATAGCAGCCTGAATTTTGGTGTTTTTTTTTCCCCAAATTTCTGATTCGTAAATTATTGTACGACGGGTTTTGTTAAATATCGTTGAAATTAAATAATTGTTTAATTTATTTACATAGCTCAATCGATCTGCCCATATTTTATTCCCTTACACCCTAGTTTGTAAACGTTCTTATACTTTTGGCTCTTTTAATTTTAAACCCCCGTCCCCCACCCCCCTGTCTGATGAAGAGTTTCTTCCATTTCTCTTTCCCTTTTCATTACTACTATATTCTCGTTTTCTTAGTATTCCTTTTTATCTTACATTTGTCAGACTTTATCTTATTCAAACGTTTTTTTTTCTCTTAGTCACACTTAAAAACTAGGTATATCTATTTACTTTTTAATCATCAATCTCCTCATCATTTCGATTACAATTTCTATTTACAAATTTCACTTGCTAAAGTCTAGTTACCACTTTCAGCTCGTATCTTTTTTTTTTTTTTAATTAAACTGATAACAAAACTGAAACTTCTGCTTTTATTGTTACGAATTATTTTCGGTTTAATATACTGCCTTTATCAATCTTATACCATTTACTGTTTACCATTGTTTAAGAAAGAAAACTAAAAACAATCAGGTATTCACAGTTTTCACACAGCAGAAGTTTCAATACAAGTTGATAAAGGTTTTTTTTTTTAAATTCTATTTCTTTCTTTTATTCTCTCGTATTCTTGGTTCAAAAATACTTTTGAACGACTCCAATATTAAGTAACTAATAAAGTGTCGACGACAATTCGATGATTTTAATTAAAAATTATTCTGTAAACCACAAGCCGGATGGTTGATACTGATGTTTAGCCGGCGAAAGTGGTGCTAATCCGTAAACAGCAGTTGGCTGCATATGAGCAGGAAGAGGATGCGCTGCATGACTAGCCAATAATGGCCTTGCAGAGCTGTGATGAGCAGGAGGTGGTAATGCTCGACTAGAATCATACAACGTTAATGGAGACGAGCTGTAAAAAACCGGATATGCACTTTAGAATATTGGTAGTAGACTCTTTTTTAATCTTTATTAATATTTGTAATTAATTATTTAATATTTTACGTTTCATGATCGGATAAACTCTTCAAAAAGAAAAAAAAAAAATTATAACAAAAGAACTACGGATAAATTTGCCAGACAGCAGCCAAATACTTTACTAAAACAAAAAAAAAAATAAAAAAATTCGATATTTCTTCGTAAAAATTATCTTATTATCACATATAAGTATAGATACGAATGTCCATCGGAGACGAAACTTTCACTAAAATTGTCAACAGTACGTTAAAAAAAATAAAATGAAATAAAATTTCAGGAACAACGTGTTTCCAAAATCTCCGAGGAACAATCGTACGATAAAAATAATATACAGTAGAAAACTATAAAGGTATAATAAAAGATACACACATGCATGCATCTACTAGACGTCTAGGTACCCACCCGGGTGTGAATCCCTGGTAGGTGGGCACTTGTTGTTGTTGTATAGCACTTGGTGCCTGAGAAGGTGCGGCAGTTACGTAAACGGCAGGTGGGGGCGCGACTGGATGACCGCGAGATCTAACGTGGGCATATTCCTGATAGAGGGGTTGACCCAAGTGTTGGGCACCCCCAACTACCGGACCAGCAGCTGGACTCCGTCCCCCACCCCCTCCCCCAGGACTCAGATGAGCCGGATGACCATGGTGAGCATGATTGTGGCCCGGGTGGGCCGCTGAACCCACCACCTGGCTCTGCCTACAAAAACCCACAAACAAACCCGTCCCGCGTTATGCAAATATCATGCTTTTTTTTGCTACAAAAATAACACCAAGTATCTACTTTTCTAATAAAATACACCAAATAAAAATTTCGAGTCTTTGATCCAACAACAAAGTAGGTAAAACAACGTGCTATGTATGTACTACTGTTCGGATAAACACCAGGTAGATGATCGCCAATCCCGTATAATGTAATTCTTCATTTTTCTTCGTTTCTTTTCTTCTCTTCTTTTTCGTCAAACAACACATACATAACAGAACTTTAACGTGCAAATATGTGAATAAGGATAGTTTACTGACCTGTATTGATGCACTGGATTAGCGACTGCCCATTTTTGATGATCTCTTGAATGCGCCGCCGGAGGTTGAACATACTCATGTTTATATTCGGCTCTTTTACCAGGCCAAGATACTCGCTTGTCTGCTCCCGTTGTGTAAACAATATGTTGTTCTTGAAGATGCGGATGGGCGCTGCTGGTAGTCACATACTGCAAGAAGTAGTCATGCATGTCATCCTAGAAAAGACATTTTCAAAAGAAAATTTTAATTAAATAATACGAATTATATGGATAGATCTTTCGCCTTTGGTTGGTGATTCTGAAATTTTTCTTTACATATATTTGGTCTTTTTTTTGGAAATAAAATTCTACTGAAAGAATAAGAAATAATACAGTTATACCGAAGGGTGTGACTTTCAAGAAATTCATATACATATCTAAAAACTTCCTCCTTCGGTAGCTTGAATCGATACGATTACATATACCAACACCAAAGCATTTGAATATAAACTAAAAAAAAAAAATACAGTTAAAAATAATCGATCCATTACCTGATAAGTCGGAGGTTCTTTACAGGCAGGTGCGTGGCAGGGATGTGGAGCAAGATATTCAACTCCAGGCTCAGGTTTAGTTGCTACGTTAATCATGTTACATTCGGACTGTACTTTGGCAAGGAGTCGTTTTTTCTGTGACTGTGAAGAGTAGCCAGAACTGTAAATAGAATAGAAGAAATAAATATACATACAGAATATTTTCGTTAAATTATAATGAATAAATTACACGAAAAAAAATAAAAGATTTTTTTCCCCTTTCCCTCACCTGACGTGATGTTGAGGCTGCGGTTCGTGCTTTATGTGCTGTGTAGTTTGCTGATGCTGATGTTGAGGCACCTGCTGATATAAATGAGCGTGAACTCTGCCAGGACTAGCTTCCCCGTCGCTATCGCCTACCGTAACACAACTGATAACATTTTTTCGTTGAGCCCTTTGGGATGAGCTGTGTGAACTGCTGTGACCGTTCGTGTGTGTTTGACTGCTTGAGTGAGTTTGGTGAGAGCTTTGAACCACTCGTGGCGTAGATTGAGTGCTGTAAATAGAATGAAAGACAATGAGAACAGATCAACGGAAGTAAATAGCATCCAAACTTCCCACAGACACGTTAAATTAGTTTTAAAACAAAAACGAGAAAGGGTATTAACTGTTAGATTCAATTATATTATCAAATTTTCATAGATTTGAGATGCCCAAATTTTCAAGATGTATCTGTTAGTACTCCGCTCCCAGATTTCCACAACCAGTAAAAAGGATGAAACAATTTCGAAGCACAAGAATTACGAACGTTGAAAAACACATGGGCTGTAATATTTGATGGGTTTTAAAATTGATTTAAAATTTACTATAGTTAGTTGCGATTAATAACGAGGCAACACCAATCCTTTGTTTGTTTTGTTATCTGTTAAACCGCCTGTTGTTATTCTTGTAATACATTAATGTACCTTCGGATAACATCCTCGTGAACGGGACGTCCATCGCCAGATAAGCGGGGGGCCAAGCCTTGGCAAGCCCCGCACTGACGGTCTCCACAGCTGTCAATGATATTCATGCATGATTCTACCTCTAACTAGCAATAATAACTACGCTATATGACCTATATTCACATTATATTCAATTTTGTGACAATAAATATTTTGAGATAATGAATTTCACGCTATTTAAACAACTGTGAAAATGAAAATGTAGAATAAATGATAGTTTTGTTGAAAAAAAAAAATTGATCCCAATGTAAACGTAAGAATCTTCAACCGCCACTCACCATTTCCCAGAACTTTCATCCTCGCTATCGCTTATGGTAATAACAGAAACTGCTGGCGACGGAGTATCATGTATGGTAATAGTTTGTTGTCTGACGGAAGCGACCTGTTGATGTTCCCCATGATTACTACTTCCATGTTTACTGGTGTGGTGATGAGAAGACTGAGTAGTTTGTTGCTGCCAATGTCCATTGGCCGGTGAATGCCGTCTGATATTACTGGGCGGTGTGCTTTCCTTAACTCGTTTTTTCACAGGGCTCAACTGTTGGGTTTCTTTCTTATGCTCGTGTCTATGCTGAGGTTGTTGAGGCACAGTCAAATGGTGTTGATGGTGTTTAGTTACACTGCGTTTACCCCAACTTTGTGAAGGATGTTCGACAAGCGCGCTCGTGTTATAAACCTCGGTAACCGGGAACACAGGCCTCTGTTTCTTCCCCAAAACAAGGGATATTAGTTCTCTATTATCGGCGTTTACATCTTTATTCAAGGATCTTGGGATAGGGGAAGATGGATTTGGGCTTTTCTGGCTCCCTACATTGTCTGTTATACCGTTTTTACTCCGTTTGAAAATTCGCTGCATCTTAGAGAGGGGGTGGAATTTACAAAGTTTCTTCGAATTTTCTAGTGATATTATATCACAATTTCTTCCATTCTAATCGACATCCTCTTCCTAAGGCATCTAACACACAGGCTAACATTCGTCTCTTCCCTCTGCCGTTTCTTAACGATACCTTTGTGCAATTATTTTTTACTTATAAAACAAAGTTACAGAGTTTCTTGCAAATTTAAACCACAGTTTTTCAATACAAGATGAAAAGTTTTTAACCGAAACTAGTTCTTGTAGTTTGTAGGTAAGCCTTGAGGATTTATTGCGTAGGATTTAGTGTTATTATGGATATAAGATGATAAAGATCAAGGAAAAATATTCACTAGAAATCATTCCTACCTGTAATATGGCAGAACTATCGACAATCAAAGGTCTTCCCCAATCCCCAGCGTCGCTAAGTAATGGTTGTTGAATGGCGGCATGTTGTGGCGGTAATTGTTGCCACGAAGGTACGATGGCAGCCATTTGTCGACTGCCACCTGGCCACGACGTTTGTACGGCGTTCTGTAACCCAACCATGGGATACTTATGTACACAAGGGAGAATGTTAAATTGAGTTTCAGATTTATTAACACAAATTTAAGGTAATTATATATGTATCAAAAAATTATTAAAAAACCAAAACGTGTATAAGAAACAAATTAGTAAAATGGTTTTCTCAAGCACAATTCTACGTGTTAAATTTCATAAAATGTTTTAAATAATTAAGTAAAATGCTGTTAGTATAGAAAAAAAGCTAAAGAAGCTCAATTTCCAGAATTCTGAGTGATTAGATGAAAAATAATTGATTAGAATCACCCTGTATGGATTATGTACAAGCTATAATATATTTCAAAAATTCTTGCCACCGTGAGAAGAGAAAAAAATGTTTAAAAAAACGAATATATGTTTGTTTGTATAATTAAATGAATATTAATTGATAAAACATACCGTTAGTAACATTTGTCGCCCACTTTCTACCATAGATACAGGAACTGCTGCGTATTGTTGCTGGGCTGCTGCGGCAGCAGCTGCAACAGCTTGCTGGGATATAATGGACGGTTGAATCTGTAGGGGTGCCTGCTGAGCTTGTGGTGGCTGCAATAAAGTGCGATTTATTATTCATTGATTATAATTTATGAACGGTTATTAATTTTTCTATAGAAAAAAAAAACCAAAATTTATGCTATAAAGTTTTTCTTTACCATTTCGACACTGACCTGTGCAACAACAACATGTTTTGCCGGACTTGGCATTGGCTGGTAACCGGGTGGTGGGCAAAGAATACTAGGTACTAATTGATGCGGAAAATCATGAACCGCACCTCGACCGCCGGTAGAACCGTTTGACGAACTACTGTACTGCGTTGCTCGACGATTTGTGTTGTATATCTGATACTGTGATCAAAAAAAGACCAAAAACAGGATTAAAATTGTCTAAATAAAGCTTCAAAAATATATTTTTCTACAAAAAAAATCAACGCAAATAAATAATAATCACCAGATTGTTGTATCCCGACGGAGCGGTACGATGCTCTCTGACTAATCTCTGCACTTGATTAGTCAGTTGATTATTAAACGTGAGAGTAACAGCGCTGCCGTTTGTTGTTGGTACAAAATTAGCAACCAGTGAGGCAGGTGGTGCCGGTTGTGGGGCAGGTGGAGCTTGATGATGTGCCGGACTAGCAGTGAAATCACCGGCTCTACGACAAACCTCCATCATTTGAACAGAGGCTTTCACATTGTTGCAATATGCATAATCGACGAGATGAGCCAAAGTGACAAAGGCATGGTTCAAGGCTTCGCCAGGTGTTATTCTTCGCTCCTTTTCAATCAGATTTGGATGAAAAAAATTTTTGGCAATTAATTAACGGAATTAGATTTATTGTCTAGCGAACGTAAATAAATTTGGTGAACATGAATTAGATATTACTACCTGATCCATTGTGAGCATCCTTTTTAATAGATCTATGAACTCTCGTCGGTCCGCTTTCTCCGCAGATAACTGACCGCCTTCTAAATCAGTGGGAACGTTGACTTGCCCAATGTCATCCAAACAGTTAAAAATGTATTTTCTTGCCTCCTTAGACTTTATTCCAGTTTCCGCCTCGTGTTCCTCAGGGGTCTTTAACCTCCAGAATGGGTAAGTGCCTGATAATAACATAAGGGTATTGAATACTGCCTTTTTTTGGTGAAAATCGAAGAAATTCTACAAGTATTAGCTCTCTCAACTTACTGTCCATGTCTCTGTAAAAGAATTTGGTAGTTTTACTGGCGTTATTAAGCATGTGTTCAGTAGGAAGTCCTTGAGTTTGACTGATGTATCTTATTTGATCGTATTCAGAACTTCCCGGATACAATGGCCAGCCAAGAAATAATTCAGCAACTACGCATCCGAGAGACCACATGTCTATAGCTTCGCAGAATGGTAGTCCGAGTATAATTTCAGGCGCCCGATAGTAACGGGATTGTAAATACGTATTGCATACAGCCTTTGATACATGCGAGGCGGAACCAAAGTCTATAACTTTAACTCTGTATGGCTGACGCACTGGGTCCACAAGCATTATGTTTTCTGGTTTAAGATCGGCATGGATTAAACCCAGTTGCTGAAAAGTGTATAAAAATTAATATTCAAGGTACAACTTTGGATTATGAAATAACTTGTTTACCTTTAGTTTCAGAAGTGCGGTGAGAACTTGCTGGAGAATTGGCCTTATGTACTTCAGAGGAAGGGGAGAGAACTTATTTTGCTTTAAAAAATCGTAAAGGTTTTGCTCGAGCATTTCAAACACCAGACAGGTGTGAGATTCGTGAGGAAAACATTCGTAGGCGCGCACAAAGTTGAACTCGTCAGCGTTTTCCTGGCTAAGTCGTGACAGGATGGAGACCTAAGAGATAAGAAGCAGTAACAGAAACAGCACGATCTTAGAATATTTTTAAAATATTACAGAATGAATGAAAGAGGTTGAATTTGTTGTGATAACGTGGAGAGAAAATTGATAATTGAAAACGAAATTTGACCCATTTTTCAATGCATTCTTATGCGCGAAACTAAAGTAATGAGATCTTGCTTTTAAATGGGAAAGTAAATATGGAGGTCACAGTGTCAGACGTTTTTAGGGGCGGTCAGTTGTTGTTTTTTTTTTTGTTTTTTTTTCTCCCTGGAGGTAAATGAAAGTTGTTGACCTCTTTTCAGCGTCTATCGGATATGTAACTTTGTATGGGTAAGAATAATGTGATACAGATTCATAAATACAAGGATTGAACTCCTTGAATAATGTGAATTGAAATAGCGATCTGAAATTATTATAGAACATAAATGCACAAAGAGATGAAAAAAAAATATAACTCACCTCAATCTGGCCTTGGCGCGCGTATGACGGATGATTTTTCAGAATTTTAATCGCTACTATCTCGTTGGTACCTTTTTTCCAACATTTAACGACCTGCAAAGACAAAAACATTATTTTATCTTTCAAATGAAATCGTATTGCATCTGTAACAAGAGAGAAGTGAAAAAAGACAAAACAAACAAACAGACAATGGGACTTTCTCTCATTCTTATTAGGTATTATTATTATTATTATTATTATTTCCACTCGCCGATTCGACGAATGGAAGAAATTTTTCACTTGTATATAATTTACCTGTCCGAACGTGCCCCTGCCCAAGAACTCAAGAACTTCATAATGGTTTGTCAAAGAACAGAGAACCTCGTGTTGTACCAATTGGTAATCTCCGTCTCCTTGCGGATTGCTACCACCCCCTCCATTACCACCGTTAGCAACTTGCTTACTGTGCGTCATGCTTGACTGTTTGTGCTGCTGTTGTTGCTGCTGCTGTTGTTGTTGTTGTTGCTGCTGTTGAGAATTATGCTGCGAGCTCACCGCACTCGTGTTCGTTGTGTTTGTTGTGTTCGTAGAGTTGACCGCCAGTCCTTCACCATTACCCCCTTCTCGTGACCAAGTCTTTCTCTGTAAAAGTACAACAGGTCTTATGGAAAAGAAAATTCTATACTTCGTCATAGATTGAAGTTATTTATAGATATTTTTGATCGTTTTAAGGCCTCACAGAACTCTAGGGAGTCTTTTTAAACAGAAAAAATTGGGGAAAATCTGTGACTAAGTAACGGATTTTCAAAGGGGCTCGAAGATGTCGCTACTACCTATTGATCAAAAGGACAAATTATGTGTTTAGTGGAGTTGCACTATTTCTCGAAAATTTTCTTCTTCTATGCCTCGAATTTGATTTCCCAAAAGCTGGGAGAGGATAAATTAAATATTTACAATTGTTTCTCGAATTAAAAATTCGTCTTTTCAATTTTAGATTAAATATTTTTTTTTTATAAGTTCACATTTAAATGCTGCAAACAATCATTATTTTTTGTGTACTAAAGAAATTGGAAACTTGCCTACTTTTACTGAATCAGATGAATAAGTAAGGTAAAAAAGTTGTAACCGAAAAAAAATATCGTGAAGTTATATAATAATTCGTTGTTTTTAAAACAAACTAGCAAAAATGGTCCATTTTTTAAGCAAAATTATTGTACTTCAGTGCATATTCACTAGATACTCGAGGCTTTAGTGTGATTATCAGGAAAGGTTAAAAAAATAGTCTGATTTTAGGGGAATGACTGTGAGGCCTGGGTTTTTGAGACCCTATAGGCCTTCTTTTAGACTAAAAATATCAGAAAATTGGATGTGATAAGAATTTCATCGAGAAATTAAGTTCTCCCAGTTCTATTTTGTCTAAATTCAACATTGGTTAACGTGCTGAATTTTAGGCAAAACACAATTTGCTGTGCAAGAAAAAAAAATTAAAGGAGCGATAGTTAGTTTAGATTGTAATTGTCTTTCTAATCTATTTGGAAATTCCTCAGAGCTTGCGTTTCGAGTGAAACAAACATACGTATCAGATTAATCAGGGCAATAAAAAAAATTAATAAAAAAAAAAAATAAAGGCAAAGCATAACTTTATCTAATGTGATTACTGTATAGAGTGTTATCTCTGTTGAATGTTCAGCCTCTTAAAGATTTAGAGATTTATCTTCTAGATTTGAAGTTTGGCAAACACAAGTCCCAAATAACAATGTCTTGTTGAATTTAATTGTTTAAATAATTAATCGATCAATATCAAATGTAAAATAACAAAACAGTCGACTTCGAATTCTTCTAATCTCAAATCTACCTTCTGACCACACCGCTGGTACGTGTCTAACAGTTTAATAGTTGATGCCCTGACCAGAGTCTGTTGATTCGGGCTAGTTTTTTGCAGCGCATTATTCTGCAACGGACCAAATACCGTGTTAACTCCGCTCACAGCGTACTGTTGTAAATTTGTATTATCCAACTGATAGTCGGCAGACTGAACTTGTCCGTGTTGAATAACTGGCTGACTAACGTTGTAATCCAACTTCCGCTTCTTGGTGCTATGTTGGTGAGCGGTGTTGCTGCTGCTGCTACTGCTGCTGCTGCCGTTGACGCTGCTCGTCTGCTGAGCTTGGATGAACATGTCACGCATTCCCTGAAAATAAATAATTATTATTTACAATCATTCGTTTATCGAACATATTAATCAAACAAAAAATTATTAAACAGCGTTCAACAGTTTCTTTGATCGAGGAAATCAATCTAAACAAGCCAGCTACCAAGAAATCTGATTTAGCAGGCAATTAGACTTTCTGAAAACTAAAAATCTTTCGAATAAATTAGAGCTTATATTCCCCATCATCAGTTTTTTAGATGCAAAATTTGTTTATTATTTTTATAATTAAAGTTATTGCATTTTCATTCGAAGGTTACGGATAAAGAATTATGTATGTATTTTTTTTCTTTTTTTTTTTCAAGAAAATTCAAGACTTTTACATTCTTTTTAAACATTTTTTAGCTGTGTTAAACTGAATTGACAAAGAAATAATAAATTTATTCAATATCTGAGTATCGCATTGATGTTGGGAGATATTTGTTCAAGAAAAAAAAAAAAGAAAAATAAACTGTTTGGTAATAAATTTAATCATCGGCAAGAGAAATTCCTATCCAAATGAGCACAACTGTAGCTAATAAGGCAAGTAATATTACGAGAGCTTTGATCAGTGTTCAAAATTTGTTCGATTCAATTTTGTATAATTTATGTTAAGATATTTGTATTGAATGAAATAATTCTATCAGACTTAAATGAATAGTATTTCTTAGCGTTGTTTTTCTCGCAGCTTTTAAACAAAGTATTATTATTGAAAAGAAAAAAAAAAAAACTTCTATTGCTACGTTTATTGAATCGCATGCAAGAAAAAAAAAAAGAAACGTTTTATCATAATGTTCATCTGCATGCGAATAAAAATCGAATAACATTATCGAATAAGACTAATGTTTGTTTGAAAAAAAAATTAATAAATAAATAAACCGTTTTAATAAAATGAAAAAGAGCGTAAAAACGTCTTAGATAGTACATAGATAGAAGTTTTTATAAAGTAAAAGTAAGTTCTGATTTGATTGGCAGGGGGAGGGAGGAGGGGAAGAGTTAGATTATGGCAGTCAAGGAAGTTGAACATATGTAACGCAGTTTGGGCAGTTTAGGAATAAAATTCGAATAAATAAATGAAATTTGTATACAATATGGGATAGAGAACGGTGAGGAGGTAGAGGTTGCAGGGGGGGAGCAAACGAACGGTATTACATAAAGAGTTTAAAGTAAGCGTAAAAAAAGAAAACTGAAAACTGAAGAAAAAAAAAAAATCAATAATGAAAAAAGAAAAAAGGAGAGAGAAAAAGAGATAATCGAAACGTGGATGTATTATTACATTATAGCGTATACAAAAAATATTGTGTTAAGAAAGAAAATAGAAAAAAAGAATAAATAAATTAAAAAAAAATTATCGAACATATATTCCCAAAGTTAAAATATTATAATATATTTGTTTACATTTTTCATTAGCTTAGATAGCAGCTGCGCAGAAATTCTCTTTAAAAGAGAAATAATAAAATAAAAAAAAAAAATAAAAACCTCAGGGGCGGACAACAAACACATAGTAGTGCGTTCTTGATAAATACGTGTAGTATTTAGTATATAGTAGTATTAGAAACATGTAATATCTTTGAGTATATATATTTGTGTATTGCGTCGAAGATTTTAATTAATCGGCAACGAAGTATCAATTCCAAATTTCGCATATTAGGGCGAAACTGAGGGTAAAAATTAAACCGAAATCCTCGATAATGAAACGAAATTTTCAGTTCTTTCAAAGAATCTTTGAAAGAATAGCAAAAAAAAAAAAAAAAAAAACGAAAAGAAAAAAATAATAAGGATTAATACCGAGAACAAAAATTCCTCATGTCACTAATCTCAACGATAAAAACATGAACAAAAATACCCTACCCCCACACAAACACATAGTATGCAGACTTTTTGATTTTTTTAGTTACGGGGTAAAACCCGATGAGGGTACGCAGGCCCCCTGGTCCCCCCTGAATATGGCCGATGTGTACGTTGTATTTGTCCCGCATTAGTGACGATAATATCAAGACGGTTTCTCGTCTGCACGTTGACCCGGGCACATTATCAATTCCGTCTGCCTTATTTTTTCTTTACTTATTATTATTATTATTATTATTATTATTATTATTTCTTCTTCTCATTTTCTCTCTCTCTCTCTTTCTTTATTAATATACTATAGGTATACATACATACAGTATACATATGTAGTTCGTTTGTTTTCTCTCTCTCTCGTGTCAAATAGCTGGGTTATACACACGAAAATTACCTCTCACTATTCGTCCGGTCTCTCTCCGAGGAGCCCAGTTTCATAACGACATCGTAGCTCATGAGTAAAAGAAAACCTTATGGGTTATAACTGTGCCGTAAGGTTTGTCGGTGTTCGTCGGTAGCCGTAGACCACTCGCTGCCGCTGCTACCGCTGTATAGTTGATGATTCGTCAGCCTTGTTCGCAGCGGCATAAGCAGAGATTCTCAGCCATCTTGTCGTGGCCCGAAAACGAAGCAGCGTAGCGTAGCCTACAGCTTACAGCTCACAGCTAAACTCAACTCACGATCAACTCAACTCAACTCAGGCTCGCGAGTTCTCGCCTGCCTCTCTTTCTCTCTCTCTCTCTCTCTTTCTATTTCTCTTCAACTCTCTCTATCTCTCTCGCACTCGCTCTCCGACACGGTTATTTATTCACTATATGTTTTACCCGTTTGTCATGACGCCTCATAAGGGGGGCTTTTACATTACACCGTTTAACATTTGGCCCACTTATTTCACACCCGATCCGATCGACGTTAAAATCACAACCACCATCTGTTCCTCGAACGAGTTACTTTATTATTATCTTGTTATTGTTATTTATTTATTTTTTTTAAGGGTAAAACTCCTATTTTACCCTTGATATTTAACGAAGTTTCATTTCATTTCATGCCTCCTCACCACACACGTTCACGATCGAGGAATCACTCCGTTCCGTCCGTCGTCGACCAGACTCGGCTAAACTCGTATAACTTCGACTGTTTACGCGCACTTTCCGTTCACCTACGTACTGTTTTATTATAAAGAGGAGAGCTCGGGCCCCCCACCCCGCGCCAAAACATTTCAAAAATATATATTTCTAACTTTGGGTTGTTATTCGTTAGAGAAAGTAGCCAGTTATTAGTCGGTTTTTATTAAAAATTTTCTGATTTTCATCGTTACTGCTTATTTCATTAATTAACTACGTTTATTCTCGTGCTTATCGATAGTTTGTTCATTGCCTAGATTTTACCTATATTCGCCCCTGGCTCAGTGACGTCATTATACATTAAAGGGCACTATTTCTTCGTGAAATGTATCATTTAAATAGAAATATACATATTTAAGGTCAGAATTTTGTACCTGAAACGTCAATTACTTGGAAAAAAAATAAAAAATAATACCTACATCGTTCATTTTCCTGTGCCTTTATGCATACATAGAAATAAGAAACCTTTTACCTGGCTTGCCAATTATAAGTTTATACCTGGATATATATTATACCCGTGTATAATACCTAGGTATATTTTACCAAGAAATAATACCTGTCATACATAATAAATATTATTCTTAAAATCTATTCACCATTGTTTATATGTTTGTTTATTTATTTGTTTATTTATTATATACGTATATTTGTTGTATTTACGAATGAATATTTATTTGTGCCGGGTGCAAAATTAGGTATACTATAATGTATAATAAAAGAACGCGATATCCTACACCGAGATCTAAATTTGTACTGATATTAGTTTACACATGAGCGTGTAAGCGAATGAGGTATATACCTATATCTAGTACTTGAGTCTCGTTATATTTTCCTCGATTTTCTTCAGACTATATTTTTATGTGTACTATATATCGTACAACGCTGACAATCGGCCTGTATATCTGTATAGTGGATATAGTGTCTGACCGTGGGTATAAATACCCAGCAAAAATATGCGGTGAACTATAACTAAAGCCGCAATTTCATTATCGAAGAAGCGAAGTTTTATCTATTTTTTTTTTTTTTTTTTTGTCAATCATATTATACCGACAGTATGTATACATACGTACATAACTTCAAGAAAATAATACGTCAAATCCGCGAACGCTGTGATTTAAGAAAAAATATCGATAAGATTATATCATTTTTTATATAGGTATACGTCGTTCGCTGCTGCAGCATATTCGCAACATACAACTTAGAATTTGGTCTACATAGACGTACCTGTAACTTGTATACGTATTATACCGCATTTATATGAATACGTAAATAGGTATTACAGCGAGTTTCACAACAACTAAATCCTCGTTCTTGAACGAGCAAAGTAAATTTTTCACTGACTAACGCCTGCGGTTAGGCAGTCCAAGTTACGCTAATGTATACACGAGTCTTCTGCTGTGTCGGTTACGTAAATATCGACGTGATCGACGTATGTTACATTGATTACAACGATTGATTTACAATTCCTGAGTTATCGACAGCTAATCCGACACGGTCTTCTCTATTCCGATCACAGAGGGCTAATCGATGAACAATATTTTTTAATAATAAATTGTGGCGCCCGAATTTTTGAATTTTGAAAATATAATATGAAACTGCTTCTAAAGCTTAAGTTTTTGTCATTGAATTTAACTAACTGTCGAATCAATTTATTCATTAACGTAAAATCGAGGGAATTTCAGCTGTACATAATCATTGAGATATTATAGCCATGACTAACTTGGAAACAGATAGATTCATCGAAAAAGACTAAGAGACCTTTTTTATAGAGCGTTCAATTTTGAACAAAAGTAGCTATGTAGAATATTTTCAAGTAGATTAGTTCTTGAGATATAAAAATCGAAAAGTGTTACAGCAACTTTTCCCATGTTATTTAAACGGGAAATAGAGAATCGCGATGAGCCTCCTCTAAATATTAATATTAAGGACTGAGTTTTTTGTTTTAGGCTCGTTATTTGATAGTAAAGAACAAGTTCTTGAAACAGCCTTTCGAAAAAAATAAAAAAAAATAAAAATAAAAAAATAGTTGGTATTTATTTGACCCACCCTAAACTGTATAATTTTAACGTGTATATTTTTGCGCAGTCAAGTGCCTATCGTTGTATTGATGAACCAAAGGTGTTTACAGTCATGTTCATGCTCTTGTTGAGCGATGAGTGGAAAATTGGAGATAAGATTAAACCCATATTAAATAATTGCTCAATAAATCGTGTCCGATCAAAACCAACGCGATAAGATTTCATGTACTTTACAAATCTGGTCCTTATTTGAGCTATTTTTTCGAATTTTAATGCTCTCATAGGCTCAAATGGTTGGATATAGAAAAGAAAAATATATTTCTGAAGTTATAGGTCTTTATCATAATTTTAACCCATGTCCCACTGCCTATATAAGATTACCATCTAGATAATACGGGATTTTTGGCATTGAAAAATCGATTTTTTTATTTTGGCTGAAGTAATAGTTCCAAAAATTTGAAACTATGCAGACTTTATCCTCACGATAGTGGCTATCACCCATGATTTTATCAGAAAGATAAGCTAATCGAATATAAATAATGATGCAGTTTTGACACGTGTATAAAAAAATCTGCATTTCCTACCTCGTCTGCATTTTATATTATTTCCCGATACCCTCGATGTCAATCTCTGAATCAGCTGCGTATCAAAACGAGACGTAGTACGTTACACTGTTTACTCGATTCGTCTGACGCATTGTCTGCGGGCAGGAAATCCCCTCTGTGGAAAAAAAAAAAAAAAAAAAATAGAAAAGAAAACATAAATAAATAGATAACAAATTACGAGGTTTCTATGATAATTATAATAGTCTGCGGGAATTCCTTGTACTCCGGGATACAGAAATTTCCTGATTCTATGAACAATGATATAGAATGCGGTAAATTTGCTTTTCTTTATCTAAACACTGTGTCGAATAATTGATATCCTTATTCGCTGATATGAGTGTCGCGGTTGTTAATAAGAAAGGGGTAAAAATAAGGCAAAAAAAAAAAAACTTATATCGTGAAAAAAAGTTTACTGGTTCTTTGAAACGTAACGCAACGTAACGGGTTTATAACGGAATCGAGGCGAATTTATTACCCTATGAAACCTTATAATATAAGCAAAGTTTAAGTTACGAAAATCGGTAGTGTTTCATCGTTCAAGATGCGTGAATACCATATGGTCGATGGTATCGTCCCCCGCATGGAACTAATAGGCGACAAATATTTAATAACGTACGATCTCTGACCCGCACTCCCTCTTCTTCATATTCTCCTTTTTATTCTTCCTATAATATAATTTTTACATTGAAAAAAAAAATTATTCGTCATTTTATTCCGGTCAGACGAACCGAAGGACCGAAAGAAGCCCTCCTACCGTATCGACTAATCGATCAACGAGCATATAGGTATACCCTAATCCGGAAGTATCTATAGATATCGGCAGTTCACTCAAAGGGTTTCGGAGGCCAGAGGACGCGAAATCGAAACCGGAAGTAACGGAAATTTGAAGAATAATAACCGCTGTACGTACGTAGATAAAAAAAAGAGTACAGATATATAATTTGTCCGAGTGAATTTAATCGATCGAGATCGTCTCACAACGTCCGCACGAGAAACGGACAGAAATTTGAATACCTCGAGAGCTCATACACATAAAAATAATTTCAGATAAGTAGAAAAGCGATTTTTAGGCCACGCCTTTACCTTGCGGCTATCTTAAGGCCGCGACAATCGCACTACACGGTTCCCAGATTCATTCATAAAAATATATTCGGCATTTTTTAGTGGCGGCTTTATCGAGGTGAGGGAGATTATTTCATAGACGATAATATAGGTGTGATATAATATAAAGATTTTCGCTTCAGACTGACCTACGACGACGCGAATGCAGGGCTGCGAAGATAGGCTTATAATTGTTTCCTGTTATCAACGAGATACCATTAATTCATGTCTATACTCGAACCCTTTCTTTTCTATTTTTGCAAAAGGTTTAAAGGTTAAGAATTTTCAGATACAACTCCAAAGCCTCGCTTAATAATTACCTACGTAAAATGTAATAAAAAGAAGACTCGAAAATCGACAAATTTGTATAGAATTCCATACGAGTTTCAAAAATTTCGTGCGAAATTTTTTCACCCTACTCAAATACACTTTCAGGTATAATATGAACGAATTTGAAGAACAGGAAACACGCTCGATGAATATTGGGCATATATTATAATAAAGAGAAATAAATACATATTAATGCGATGTTATATGTCATGCAATACCAGCGTACATGGGAAATAGGGGTAAAAGTACTTCCGGTTTACGGTATAACTGCACAGATTTCTGGGAATCAAATGATATATGAATTAATAATTATGTTCACATAAACCGTTTCTCAATCATCGTTTCGTATACAGATACTATAATTGACCGTGGGAAAAACGATGTATTTTATAAAAAATTAAGTTCTATCGTTTTAGGGTAATTTTTTTCAAAGTTTGCGCGAATCCTTCGGAATAATAAGCTCGGGAAAAAATCGTTAGGACGAGGAGACAGAGTCCAGATAATAAAGAAAAAACACATTTTTTTCGAAAAGTCATATCGATAAATCATAAATTTTTTGGAAGTGAAAAAAAGCGTGATTAGAATTTTTCTACGTATCGACTTAATAACGTAACGTTTTATACAGAGTTCTTCATCTAACTGCAGCACGATGACGATCAAACCCGAATTCGTATATCCTGAAGGTACCTACGTACGTGTGTACACCGTGTCGAGCCCCGACGATCGACGTTGAAGTGAAATTCGATATGAATGGATCAAATTATCAATATTCAAGGATGCCAGGGACAGCAGATGACACTTTAGAAATTTGACACGATAAATTTCTTATACTAATACGGGATGTGCACGTGCATGTCCTCATATTGTCATCGCTGGCTACGATATGCGTATATACCTTTAATTTTTTTTATTTTTATTCCCCACTTCAGAAACGTCTATCTTGAGTTTTATCCAGAAATTTGACGAAAAACAAATTTCTTTATAATTCTTTTCAACGTAGATTTAGGTGCATACAAATCCTCGTATATTATTATTACTTTCAGCTATAGTTTAGCCATGAGTTGAAATTATTGGCTAGTTCGATCGCGGGGTGAAATTAGCGCCAACTGACTCAACATTGATTTACGAAGAAAGAAGAAAAAGGAGATAATAAAAGAAAAAAAAAAACTGAAACTGAAACTGAAAATAACATCTGTCTGCGGTTTGGGTGAACTCACGCTCGCGATCAGCTGTTCGTTTGAGTAAAAACCTGACTAAACTCTGTTATTTTATTTATTTTTTTTAATTTTTTTTCTAAGGTGATGTAGGTAGGTATAGGTATAACTATACACGGTACCTTGTACTATAATTTATATACATATATATATTTTGTAACGGTCGATGCAATGAGCAATCAAAGTCGAGGGGACCGAGAAAGGGAAGGGAATGAGTCAGAACTAAAATCAAAAAAAAAAAAAGAAACAAACAAGAGAGAAAGAACGAAAAGAATCAACGAATTACTTCCATTAGATCGCTATTGAAAAAAAAAATTCAAACAACCGATCAAGGGATTGAGATTTGGATTAAGATTATATACAAATACGAATCGAAACATGTTGCGGATACCCGTACGCGTGGCTAGCTGATCCCATCATCGTGTCACGTATCGCTGGGTAACCGATTCGTTATTAATATTTCCTTTTAGCAAGTCGAATGCGAGATTGTGACGACAAAAGTTTCCGGGTATCAACGGAGTAGAAAGGAGATTCCTCTTAAACAATAAATCTACAATCTACACAGCTTCTTACTATACAGAAGATAAAAATCAAAGAATATCCATTTTATCGAACCAATTATTACTTACGCACGTTGAACAGATCGGGCCGTTTGATATAATGGCTTAAAAAGAATATACCTATACGTTACATTATATACCTTTATGCGAATGAACACAAGACTATGGTTACAAAATTATTTAAGCTGTGGGGGGAATCCCCTGATTTTAAAGATTAGATTTTTCCGTCTATGGTCTTGTACATTGAGTATAATAACCTTATACGTCTTATACAGTTCGTTGAGGTAGCCCGAAATTATTTTGGCACAAGTCTCTTTATCTAGAAATTATTGGATCAGAATTGTGGGTAACCAACCGACTGTAAACGTCAAAAGGGTTGTTGAAATAGAATGGAACATATGTTTGTTCGCAATTGATGTAAATCGGGGACTCTAAACACTAAATATTGAAGATTCGTCGACGAGTTAAGCTCGGGGTATTCGATTTGTTACAAAGATCATACATAAACCCGAAATTAACTATTAATTTTCACAGATTTTAGCTCTAATTATGATCAAACGGTCAAAAAAAAAAAAAAAAAAAGGAAATAGAAATTTACGAGCTGAGGATAGAAGTTCCTTTGAAATTCGTCTCGACGTCGTAATAATGGACAACGATTTTTGGGGTACCCCTGACCTTTTCGGACTCTATATACACTAAATGGACAGCTGTGTCATTTCGGATCTCGTTATCCTTTGACCGAACGGAAATTACAGCAGAGTCATAAATAGTGTTACCTATAGCCTCGGTGTCCGTTCAGCAAGCAATTTGTCACGTAACTTAATTGACGTTTTCTTGCAAAGGCTATATCGAACAAGGAAAGAAGAAATTTATACTTTACGATTAAATTCTTCCGTAGAATAATTCTGTTCATAATTTCTTTTTACATACGTACATGCAGATTATATCCCTGAGTATATATATACCCGGTGTATGAAGAAAAAAAAAAAATGAAAAATAAAGAAAACTAAAAAATTTTAATGAACTTTGTACGACGGTTGTAAATCACTCCGACGATCACGTATAACGATATAGCGTATTAAATTACGTTTATCATACGAGTAGATCGATTTATCTGCCTGCAGTGCTTCAAATAAAATTTAACGATACTTTATATTGCCAAATAATTTTCTAATCACTGAATCAGATTATATACAGGTATGTATGTACATAGGAGTACATACCTGTACTTATACCTAACCATAGATAAGAGCGAGATTTTGCGAGGAGATAATGTTTATAATTGAGTCTGCTTAATTCGAGCCACTTCTAGCCGAGCGTTATCTCATAGTTATTTCATCAGTGATTCCGATGCTCGTATAGATTAAAATGAATATTAGCGATCGTCTGGGATTAGGGTAAAATGAGTAGACTTTGTAAGTTTTGGGTTTTTAGAAAATTGACCGTTCGATTTTTATCTTTATCAAAATATCTGCGGCATAACTTTTTCCTTATTTTCACTAAAAGTCGATTAGTGAAAGGTCAAGGTTTCTAACCGCGTCGGTCAAAAATTTTTGTTGAATCATGGCGGCTGCTACCGGAAGTTGAAAAAAAAATATAATTTTTTTTTCTCTTTTTTTTGTTTGTTTTTCGACGAGGATATTTTTTCTCCGCAAAGAAATTCCCTCTTTATGTCTCGCGCTTATATGCATATTGCGGTTTTAATTTACCTCGCGTTTGTGATAACTATAATAAACGATGTGGTTTTTTTTTTTTTTTTTATCCGCTGTAACATACGTCAGCGAAGAATTGAAACGATTTGAATACATATACGATTTTTTTGTACGATTATATTTACTCTCAAAGGTTCCACTCAGTTTTCTTTTTTTTTTTTTTTCGTTTTTGCATTTTTTTTCGGACCGACTTGTATTATCCAAAATTTTTTCAAAACGATTTGAGCCGCAGAATGTCCCGTACAAATTTTTTTTATTTTTTTATTTTTCTGTGTTTAACCGGTAAATCTTACCTCACCCTCGATTTTATGACAAAAGAATGTATATAGGTATGTATGTACATACATACAAGTTCGAGGGTTCCATAAAGTGGGTGTAATTATTGGTTAAAGTTGATTTCCTATATGAAATTGCAGTGTTTAACTTTATTTCAGTTCCGTGTGTCGTTATTGTACCGGGTATAATAAATCGGAAACGACAGTTTTTAAATTAAACCCTTTATACATGTTTGCGGGGGTTGCGGCTTTTTCGGGGCTGTATAATTCATATGCGGTTACCTTTACAACGGCGTAAATATACCTATACACGTGTATACCTATATCCAATGTTCTGGTAAAAAGAGAAAAAAAAATTAAAAAAAGAGAAAAAAATAACACGAATGCATATAGGAAGTGGTTTTATCTCGTACTTATCCTCCAGCACTGCACACGTATATTTATACGATATATATAAGGTTTCATTATTTCTGGCTCTGAAATGTTCGACGTTGCTTTTATTGTATGACTTTTATTATTCTGCTATACTACTGCGGCTGCTGTCTGATATGCAGCTGCTGGCTAATTCGCGGTTACCGTGTATTATATAGGTACCTCCGAACCTCGTATGCATGTATAAAACAGAACACCGTCATTTCTTGAAATTTATTTTTATCTAATTTTCATTTTCCCGCGATATATACGATCGTAGAAAATTTTGAAAAAAAGAAAATCAATAAGCCATAGGAAAAAAAAAACCGTCTTCGTTATTCTTAACGGGGGAAAAAAAAAATACTTTCCCTGTATCGGATCCGATATAACGTATCTCAATAAACTCACCGTTTCCGGTTGCACATTTCAGTAGGTATATCGGACATCAGCCTCGGTCTGACATCCTGCGACTTATTTGCCTTTGAAATTGCATAGGAAATCTGCAGAACCGCGAAAACTAAGGAAAGAGTGATATAAAAAAAAGAATTATTAAATGTGTTTTTGCTACTATTATCATTATTATTATCATTATAATTATCATCACACATGGCAGGATGCGGTTCGAATAATTTTTTTATTTTTTATTTCGTTGTTTTTTTTTTTTTTTTTCATTCTCTAGAAAAATCTGAATAAATCTTTCATCTCTTTTATATATTAAATTTTTTTTTTTTTTTTTTTTTTTTTCCGTACGTGATCAAGAGTGTCGGATTTTTGCCTATCATAATTATTTCCTAATAATTAATAAAGGCAGTGTGACACATTGCTAATTATATATTTTAAGATAAATCTATGACGCTGGTTTGCGCGCAAGTATATGTGAGCGCAGGTATATACGCATACGACTTATCTATGGAATAATTAATCCCTGATTAATTACCCGATATAATCGTGCAAAAATAATTGATCAAACCACTCATCATAAAAAAAAGAGAAGCTTGATTTAGTCGTCGGATGATAAGATTATACTCGCCTACTATAATGTAGCGTAGGTGTGGGAACATATTCGAGAATTTTGTCTGTACATTTGGGACGGGGGATGAAAAGTTGAGGAAAATTATTGACGCCAATGTATACGGTTTGAAGTGGAAAATCGAAAACCGTATATCAAATGGCCACGCAAACTTATGAGACCATTTAAAATGCCCGATTAAATAATTGCGTAAAAAATTGGAGGCTAATGGAGTTGAATTTTGTCGAAAAATTTACTCACGTAACGATTGCAGTTAATATTTTTGGAATTATTTTATAGATTAAAAACGGATATTCGAAGCCACGTAAAATAGATTTAAATTTCGACGACTTGAGTTCGCATTTATGCATGTGACTTTTGATTGTACATGTACAGAGGCGTTTCCTGAGTTAGCAATTAAAAAATATCGTCAAAAAAACAGTTTTATTTAATACGTTGTACGCGCAGTCTGCGGTTATCGTTATCTTGCCTAAAGAAATTCTAGGAGCTAAAAAATTTTAATTGCGTCACACTGCGTTGGTCAGAACCCGAAGTGGTTTGACCTCAGCTTTAATTTCATTGTAATATACAATTTTTATCTCCCTCCTGCATCCGGGAAAATAAAGTCTTTTAATTCCAGGAGAAATTTATATCTTTGTGTGAATTAATTCGGGTTTCACTTCAAGAAATAATCCGACTAAGTATTCGTCTGTAATTAGACCGATAAAATTTTCTGCCGTCATTGCGAGGAGCCAATTGAAATTTATAATTAGAAAAACGGAAGCCCATCCGTTTATGGCACTGCGCGTGGTTGCCGTCAAAGATATCAAAACTACGATAAGATATCTCGGGGCCAGCTTTTGGCGCGAAGGATGATAGTAAAGTGGGGAATCTCTAATTTAAATACCCGCAGAGAGACACTGGTCATCAATGAATATTTTGTAGTAAAAGCTTGACCAACGGTCAGTGAGTTGCATTCAAGATTTGTGGACTGCGAAGAGCTGTTGACTTTTTATATCTCTCCTCGCGATAGTTGTCGATCTTTCTCAGTCATAACCGACGACAAACCATCGTGGCATTCTGTTTCCATTCGATGATCCTATGATCATACTACACTCAGAAATTTCAAGCATTTTTCTTCAAAATAACCAAAAAATGAAAATGGAGTTACAGTTCATAGTGCTGTGTCTTTTAATAGCTGCACTTTCCCAGGGTGAGTTAATCGTGACAGAAATTTATTCGATTCAATGTATCAATCCGAATATTAACAACAAATTTTGGCGACAGAGTTCGAGTTGAAATAGCCGAGTGACAAAGAAAAATTATTGTTAATCTAAAACGAAGTTCTTGTAAAAGGAGAGTGTTAAGATCGAATTTTGTAAAACAGGCAGAACATCTGCGACGAGGTTTTACACGGCAGCAGAAGTGGCCAAGCACAACACAGCCAAAGATTTTTGGGTAATAATTCACAACAAAATTTACGATCTAACTTCGTTCCTGGTCGAGCATCCTGGTGGCGAAGAAGTTCTTTTGGAATTGGGTGGACAGGACGGGTCTGAGGCTTGCGAGGACGTTGGACACTCAGTATACGCTAGAGAGTTCATGCAAAGTTTAGTAGTTGGAGAACTCACAAGTTAGGTAAAGGAGAATGAAGGTAGACCAGGTGCCGAGGGATTGTCCAATGTCATATTCACGAGAATTCAATTCTATGAAAAAAAAAGAACCAGTCGTTTTTCCGACCATGTTCAAGGTATATTTCGCATTACGTACCAAGTATTTGCTGAAGTGAAATGAGAGTGAATATTCCCTCGGACACGTCGCTGCTCGTGAATACGATATGAGCTCATAGATATACCGAAAAACTGATTAATTACCGGATACCACGTGGAGTCAATTCAACCCCCCACTAACCGCAGTATCAGGAGGAAGCTGGGACGCTCAATTCATGGTCATCGAGTGATAAAATTACTCGCATACGGAGCGTAGCTCGGGTAGCTATTCAAGAATCGAACCCGTACACTTGGAAAAATTGATGGTAGGTCAAGGAAAATCATTGATGCCGATGCGCGCTTTGAAGAGGAAAATCGCCGAGCGGACCAGACTTATCGAGCCATTGAGAATGCTCCATTAAATTTGCATGGAAAAAAATGGGAGGGTAAGGGCTCTGAATGTTGACAAAAATTTTCTGGCTTAATGCTCGTTGAGATTTTCAGGATGATACAACCTCGGATACAACAGATTAAATGGAACTTTTCAAGCCTCGAATACGACATTTGAAATATGTGAATTATATTCGAAAAGACTTTATGGGCTGTTAATTAAAAACAATCTATTCGATAAAAGGTACATCACATGCTTGTGGTAAAGCGACATACTTAAAATAGCAGACCGGAAACCGACACTGTGCGACACACGCTTATCTTTTCTGTCTCTAGATGCTTAAGGGGGTTTCCTTTACGAGGAGGGTATCCTGTGCGAGAGCCTAGGCAGGTCCATATGTATTTTGTGGAACATAATGTATTATCTATTAACGTAAAATACTTTTCTGTATATTGACAGAAGAGAACGATGTAAAATTTCGACAAATATAATACGATAAGCAGAGTACTGCGATAGAGAACAGGAGAGCAACCTCGCAATTCACTATTTCACTCTCTAATCAAATTTCCTATTAAATATGACTCGACAGTATTTTTTTTTTTTTCGCTTCTTTCTCGAGGCAATCAATATATTCGATCTAAGGATTCGCCTGTGATTATAGATCGATCAGATTTTCTGGTAGCGTCAGGAGCTGATCTTGTAAACGAAATGACTGCAGTATTATCATCATGGTAGTCGATATTGCATGTGGTTAACGGTCAGAGCCCGTATTCAGCAGTTGCCTCTAACAAAAGGTCACTTTTAGCCATAAGGATTAACACAGAGTTAAAATCGACTTTAGAGGCGCCTTTATCTATGTGTTAAACCTTATGGCTGAAAGTGACCTTTAGTTAAAGGCGACTGCTGAATACGGGTCCAGGACTTTAGCTGCGTGATATCGTATCTTATAAAAGCTGTAGGCGAAGCGGTGGACGATAACGTTAAATTTACGCCTCGTGGGGGTAAACCACAACATGAATATCTTTTATAATGGCCACACATTACTTGAGGATAATTAGTTTTTAGTTAAAGTTTAACCAATTCGAATGGTCACCGCGCTGTGCAGTGCATATTAATCTGTTGCGAAAAGTTGGCTGGCATTTTCTTTCGTCGTGTTTCATTTTTCATTGCCTTTTGGCATTGGTTAATAACTTTCAGTGCAATTAGTTTCTGATCTAACTTTACGTCGAAATTTGTGGAGTTTTCTTTTTCTTCTTTCGAATAAACGATAGAAAAAAAAAATGGAGTTGAATATATTGTATCTACTAGTAGCGGTATTTTCTCTGGGTAAGTCAATAGTGACAGAATTCGGTTCTATTGAATAGATTTATTCAAAAATCATCATCAATTTTGGGGAACAGAATTTGAGTTGGAAAACGAGAGTGAAAGACACCAGAAAATGGCATACGAGAGTTTTACAAAAAGATTTGTAGACCGTTGCGCGGACAGGACGGTTGAAAATGTCAAAAATATTGGTGACGTGATATTTGCACAGAAGTCCTAATGAAAATATGCGACATTTTCTAAAAACTGTTCATGTCTTACGTTACAACTGGATTTTGGTCAATTGCTACTTCCGAAATTTTCAGAATTTTCGTCAATAGATACGCTAGTGCAGATGCAGAATTGCGAAATGATTTTGAAACGCAAAAACAGACAATGTGATCAAAGTAGCTACAAGATATATGTTTACTCATTAATCTGTAGGAGTGTAGCCGGGTAAGCATATCAAAACTGCCCCCGAGGTGTTTTTTTTTTTTTTTTATCCTTAGGGAATCATTTTGGTACTAAAGAGAAAAAATTCATGCAAGATCTTTGGTCTGTATCTCGACTATTTTTCGAGATATCGAAAAAAAAACGTTATTTTTGGTTTTGATTTTTTTTTTCATTAGTAAAGTTGAATATTAACGAATGGTAATTTTTTCCAAGGACTAATGAATAAAATACACCACAAGAAATTTTTTTTCTAATTCCACAGTAAAAACTCGATTTTTTTTTAAATAAATAAAACTGAAATAATTTTTTCAAGTATGATCCTTTAGACATGTAATCACCAAATTTTGATATAAGATGTCTTTTATACTCCTGTATACTCCGGAATTTATCCGATTTTTTCGAATTGATGGAACATAGTGGACAAAATCAGAATCTAATTTTTTTTTGAATAATTTTATCATTCAGTAAAATAGAATCAATTTATTGGTGAAAACAATTATACTTATAGTTATATTTTATGTATTGAATAAGCATTACATTACGAAAATACCAACAATTTGCATAACTGCAGAAGAAAATTGGATTAAGAATAGTCTTCATCATTGTCTTTATCAATGACTCCACAATTTCCAGTCATGTTAAAAATTCGATTCAAAATTACTGCTGGCCGTACCATTTTCGACAAACATCTAGCATGAGATAGATACTGAGTAATTACTGTCACGTGAGAACAACAACCAACCGTTATCTGTCATTTGCACAATCACAACAGTATCTAGTAATTGCATTCACTTCATTCTTATTGTGACAGTATTCAATAAAACAGCAATATGTTTTTGCATTTATATTCGTATGTTGAGAACAAACTTGAACCTTCCGAATATTTTTAACAGTTTTCACATACTGAAGACTTATTATTACTATTCACTGGTTCGTACCAACTTTCGCAAGCAATTTCATATTTGACTGAAATGACGGATGAAGATAATAATATAAGTCTTCAAAATGTAAAAACTGCACGAAATATCCTGAACGTTCAAGTGAGATCACGACATGTAAATGCAAAAACATATCGCTGTTTTATTGAATATTGTCCTAATACGAATGAAGTAAATGGAATTACGAGATACCGTTGTGATTGTGTTGTGATCTCTTTTCTTCTCGATATCTCGAGAAATATACGAGTCGTATGATTTTGCACGAAACTCTTTTCTTTAGAACTGAAATGATCCCCCGAGTATAGAAATAAAAATGCCTCGGGGGTAGTTTTGCCATGCTTACACATCAATACCCGTTGTAGTAAATATTTAAATAACTAGATTTTTATAATTATTAAAAATATAATGATAATCACGGTGTGTCGTATTTTTTGATTACGCTAACAGCCAGCGCCGTGGAAGGTGGAACTGCTGCTCCACCACCACCACCACCACCACCACCACCACCACCACCACCACCACCACAGCTACCGACGACTACTAATACTTCTGATACGATGCCTCCCACACCGGCACCAGAGGCTAGTGGTATTACAACGCCTTCCGTAACGCTACCGACGACTACTAATACTTCTGATACGATGCCTCCCACACCGGAACCAGAGGCTAGTGGTATTACAACGCCTTCCGTAACGCTACCGACGACTACTAATACTTCTGATACGATGCCTCCCACACCGGCACCAGAGGCTAGTGGTATTACAACGCCTTCCGTAACGCTACCGACGACTACTAATACTTCTGATACGATGCCTCCCACACCGGAACCAGAGGCTAGTGGTATTACAACGCCTTCCGTAACGCTACCGACGACTACTAATACTTCTGATACGATGCCTCCCACACCGGAACCAGAGGCTAGTGGTATTACAACGCCTTCCGTAACGCTACCGACGACTACTAATACTTCTGATACGATGCCTCCCACACCGGAACCAGAGGCTAGTGGTATTACAACGCCTTCCGTAACGCTACCGACGACTACTAATACTTCTGATACGATGCCTCCCACACCGGAACCAGAGGCTAGTGGTATTACAACGCCTTCCGTAACGCTACCGACGACTACTAATACTTCTGATACGATGCCTCCCACACCGGAACCAGAGGCTAGTGGTATTACAACGCCTTCCGTAACGCTACCGACGACTACTAATACTTCTGATACGATGCCTCCCACACCGGAACCAGAGGCTAGTGGTATTACAACGCCTTCCGTAACGCTACCGACGACTACTAATACTTCTGATACGATGCCTCCCACACCGGAACCAGAGGCTAGTGGTATTACAACGCCTTCCGTAACGCTACCGACGACTACTAATACTTCTGATACGATGCCTCCCACACCGGAACCAGAGGCTAGTGGTATTACAACGCCTTCCGTAACGCTACCGACGACTACTAATACTTCTGATACGATGCCTCCCACACCGGAACCAGAGGCTAGTGGTATTACAACGCCTTCCGTAACGCTACCGACGACTACTAATACTTCTGATACGATGCCTCCCACACCGGAACCAGAGGCTAGTGGTATTACAACGCCTTCCGTAACGCTACCGACGACTACTAATACTTCTGATACGATGCCTCCCACACCGGAACCAGAGGCTAGTGGTATTACAACGCCTTCCGTAACGCTACCGACGACTACTAATACTTCTGATACGATGCCTCCCACACCGGAACCAGAGGCTAGTGGTATTACAACGCCTTCCGTAACGCTACCGACGACTACTAATACTTCTGATACGATGCCTCCCACACCGGAACCAGAGGCTAGTGGTATTACAACGCCTTCCGTAACGCTACCGACGACTACTAATACTTCTGATACGATGCCTCCCACACCGGAACCAGAGGCTAGTGGTATTACAACGCCTTCCGTAACGCTACCGACGACTACTAATACTTCTGATACGATGCCTCCCACACCGGAACCAGAGGCTAGTGGTATTACAACGCCTTCCGTAACGCTACCGACGACTACTAATACTTCTGATACGATGCCTCCCACACCGGCACCAGAGGCTAGTGGTATTACAACGCCTTCCGTAACGCTACCGACGACTACTAATACTTCTGATACGATGCCTCCCACACCGGCACCAGAGGCTAGTGGTATTACAACGCCTTCCGTAACGCTACCGACGACTACTAATACTTCTGATACGATGCCTCCCACACCGGAACCAGAGGCTAGTGGTATTACAACGCCTTCCGTAACGCTACCGACGACTACTAATACTTCTGATACGATGCCTCCCACACCGGCACCAGAGGCTAGTGGTATTACAACGCCTTCCGTAACGCTACCGACGACTACTAATACTTCTGATACGATGCCTCCCACACCGGAACCAGAGGCTAGTGGTATTACAACGCCTTCCGTAACGCTACCGACGACTACTAATACTTCTGATACGATGCCTCCCACACCGGAACCAGAGGCTAGTGGTATTACAACGCCTTCCGTAACGCTACCGACGACTACTAATACTTCTGATACGATGCCTCCCACACCGGAACCAGAGGCTAGTGGTATTACAACGCCTTCCGTAACGCTACCGACGACTACTAATACTTCTGATACGATGCCTCCCACACCGGCACCAGAGGCTAGTGGTATTACAACGCCTTCCGTAACGCTACCGACGACTACTAATACTTCTGATACGATGCCTCCCACACCGGAACCAGAGGCTAGTGGTATTACAACGCCTTCCGTAACGCTACCGACGACTACTAATACTTCTGATACGATGCCTCCCACACCGGAACCAGAGGCTAGTGGTATTACAACGCCTTCCGTAACGCTACCGACGACTACTAATACTTCTGATACGATGCCTCCCACACCGGAACCAGAGGCTAGTGGTATTACAACGCCTTCCGTAACGCTACCGACGACTACTAATACTTCTGATACGATGCCTCCCACACCGGAACCAGAGGCTAGTGGTATTACAACGCCTTCCGTAACGCTACCGACGACTACTAATACTTCTGATACGATGCCTCCCACACCGGCACCAAAGGCTAGTAGTATTACAACGCCTTCCATAACGCCACCGACGACCACTACTACTACTAATACGATGCCTCCCACACCGGCACCAAAGGCTTCTAGTACTACAACGCCTTCCATAACGCCACTAACGGCTACTACTACTACGAAGCCTCCAACCTCCTCCGTGACAACCGACGAGGGTATGACCAAAACCACGTCATCTGCTCTACCTCCAATGACCGGAGAAGGCATTAATAACACGATGTCTCATCCATCATCGGCAACGACCGGAGAGAGTGTCACTGTACCATCACCAAATGAAACAGACGTCAAACTAACGCCGCAAAATAGCACCATTTCAGACGAATTTTACTGGGTCGTTAAAGATCCGGTAACAAAAGTAAACTGCATTCTGGCGCAGTTGAAAGTCAGTGTCACGATCACCTACATGGTAGCCACCGGGAAGGTGAGATTGTAATGCTTATAATTCACTCGGTATCTACATTTCACTTTAGTCTTTTTTACCAAGTATTCCCATTATAAATGCGAAAAAAATCGCCTACTGAAATTTGAATGACTCGAAAACAAGTTTTGACAACGAGATTACAAATGACTGCTTTTTTCAACTTTCTCCAAATGCCATCCATTGATTATACCATTTTACAGAGTTTATCTGGAACCATCATAGTCCCATCGACAGCAACCGCGAACGGTAGCTGTTCCGGATCCGACCAATACATGGCGTTAACTTGGACAGAGTCGACATCGAGCAATTCTCTTACTATCCGTTTCGCCGAAAATGGTTCGGTGTCCACCATCGATAGCATTACAGGGGTGATTTATCTTGATGAGAAAAATTTCCCTAATGCGACAGGTAATTTTACTAGCCATACTAATCACTACGCATTTTAATACTTTCCACGGTCGTAGAACTCTTGAATTTATTCATCCGAACTCAATTTTCAGAAACCTCGGTGATTGTCGTTGGAAAACCAGCCCTAGGACTATTTCCGACTTTATTGAACACCAGCAGGTATGTTTGTGACAAGAAATTGGTATCGATCCAGGACAATATCACCTTTACATTCAGCAACGTAAACTTGATTGCGTACAACAAAGTTGCCGACGTATCCAGTCGTTCAGGTTTGTAGTTAATAATTGAAAAAAGACATGTTCAATATCAATAAATCCATTAGCAATAATTGGAGACGTTGACCTTTAACGAAACTTATCATTTACTATTCAACTTTTCAGTGGAAAACTGCAGTCCTGCCTTGACGAGCAATATCAGCCTGATTGTTGGAGCTATAATTATTGCGGTTATCTTACTCATGGTCATTGGTATTTCGACATGGTGCTGGCGCACACGTCATCACACACCGGAGTTACCCTGACATGGGAAAAATGTATTTAATTGAAGATCGCAGAATGAAGAAGCGGACCTCGGGATTTCATGTATGTTGAAAATTGACCAATGAAGGTTCTGACGCTCTTCAAAATAGTACACATACATATACATGTATAATACATGTGATGTTTTTTTTTTTTTTCAAATACATACCAATAAGGCGTTAAAAATTTTGTAAATATCGCTTAGACTTTAGGAAAATGTTTTTTAATTAGCATATCGCGTGACTAAAGCCAGAAAGGCGTACCAGCCAAAAAAAATTTTTCTGCAATTTCAATGGATGTTTTCCAATAGGAAACAAAAAAAAAAAAAAAAATGGCGCAGACGCCCTTATGGCATTAGTCACGCGATCTATGTTTCAATTAGAAGCTAGGTGTAAACCATCAGGCTTCATTTAAATAGAATTAGATTTTTGCATTGAAATTTTTCCAAAAATTTCTATATCTGCGTCTATAAATTTAAGTAACTTCTAATAATCGGGCCGCATTTTGTTCTCTTTTGTTAGAAGTAGGTTGTAATCGCGAATAGTATAGGCAGTTGCATTGTTAACGTCATACCGTTGCAAATTTCAATCTGCTGTATTAGCTTTAATTTTTGATCAATTCAAAGAAAAAAAAAAAATCTCCTGACTATTTTTTCGTAAAGTCCTAAATTATATGTATATTATGGTATACAGGGATATATAGGGATATATGGTATATAGGCGTATATAGGGATAGTGCATAAAGGGTATTAAAAGACAAAACGATGGCTCAGTCGAATATCGCAGTATCTCGCGAGCAACTCCGAAATCGCTCTGTAGCGCCATAGACTTGCCAGGCAACTACAGAGCGATTTCAGAGTCGCTCGCGAGATACTGCGATATTCGACTGAGCCATCGAAAATACAAATTGCAGAATATAATAAAATCTAAAATCTTGTGACCTAAACTTATCCCTTTTTGCACTAATCCCTTGAATTATAAATAAAACGTAACTAGATGTACGTTTTAAAAACATAAAATCGGATTGAGATGACACAGAGAGAGGTAATTCCGAACTCTACCATATCCGGCCTTAAAACCGTAGTTCGAACCCTGCAATGCTATTAAATTTCCGCTAGCGAAAACTGAAAAAAATTATTGAAATAAAATAAAATGATAAAAAATGTAGGTACATTGGTTAAGTTGATCGAGTGATGAATATTGTTTGTTGTGAAAAATTGTTAACTTATAATAATTGTCGTATGTATACACTGGAGAAAGAGATGATAATTCGATTGTTTCAAACTGTAATAATAAATAACGATTAATTTAATAAATTCTTGCATTTTGATCAGACGTTAATTTGCCAATCGTTACCGTTTCTATGTCCATACCTATATAAATGCAGTTTTTAACTGGCTTTGTTGAATATGAAAAGTGAAAATAGCAGCGGTTTTAGATGACTGAGAATTTTTCGTAATTGGGAACCGATCTACAACCGAATTTACGTGACGTCATCGATTTACATCATCCTCACATCGTAGGATTTAACGTACAGAAATCCCCAAGACTCGATCAAGGATGATGCGTCACTGTATTCCCCACGTCTGACTCAGGAATTCTTCAAAAATCTCAAACCTAAAAATCGTCACGATTCAGACTTTAGACACAATCCGACAAAATCTGTGATGCGGTAATAACAACATGCGTGCATTGCTCACAGCTTGTGCTTTAAATATCTATATAAAAATGAATTTAAATTCTGACGAGTTGATTGTGCAGTTATGCATGACTTTTGATTGTGCATGCACCTAGGCGCTTCTTGGTTTGGCAAAAAAAAATCGTTATTTAATAAAGAAACAGTAATCGCGAACGTGCAGTAAAGTGGAAATTCCTAAACCAACGTGAGGGGAATCACAGTTTTATTAGATACGTTATACGCGCATCCTGCGGCTATCGCTATCCTGTCTAATGAAATTCTTGGAACTGAAAAATATAAATCTTACCACACCGCGTTGATCAGAACCCAAAACGGATTGAGCTCACCTTCAATTTCTTCATAATTTACAATTTTTATCTCTTTCCTACATCCGGGAGAGTTTTTGCGAATCTATTCGAGTTTCACCTCAAGGAATGATCCGACTAAGGATTCGTCTGTGATTAGATCGATAAAATTTTCCGACGTCATTAGGAGGTGCCAATCAAAATATGCAATTAGAAAAACGGAAGCCCATCCGTTTATGGCACTGCATGTGGTTAACGTCAAGGACATTACAACTACGATAAGATATCTCGAAGTCAGCTTGTGACGCGACTGATGGTAGTACAGCGGGGGATCCCTCATTTGAATACCCGCAGAGAGACACTAGTCATCAATGAATATTTTGTAGTAAAAGCTTGACCAACGGTCAGTAAGTTGCATTCAAGATTTGTGAACTGCGAAGAGCTGTTGACTTTTTATATCTCTCCTCGCGATAGTTATCGATTCTTCTCAGTCATAACCGACGACAAACCATCGTGGCATTCTGTTTCCATTCGATGATCCTATGATCATACTACACTCAGAAATTTCAAGCATTTTTCTTCAAAATAACCAAAAAATGAAAATGGAGTTACAGTTCATAGTGCTGTGTCTTTTAATAGCTGCACTTTCCCAGGGTGAGTTAATCGTGACAGAAATTTATTTGATTCAATGTATCAATCCGAATATTAACAACAAATTTTGGCGACAGAGTTCGAGTTGAAATAGCCGAGTGACAAAGAAAAATTATTGTTAATCTAAAACGAAGTTCTTGTAAAAGGAGAGTGTTAAGATCGAATTTTGTAAAACAGGCAGAACATCTGCGACGAGGTTTTACACGGCAGCAGAAGTGGCCAAGCACAACACAGCCAAAGATTTTTGGGTAATAATTCACAACAAAATTTACGATCTAACTTCGTTCCTGGTCGAGCATCCTGGTGGCGAAGAAGTTCTTTTGGAATTGGGTGGACAGGACGGGTCTGATGCTTTCGAGGATGTTGGACACTCAGAATACGCTAGAGAGTTCATGCAAGGCTTAGTAGTTGGAGAACTCACAAGTAAGTAATTTCACAAGAAGCTTAATTTAATTGTCGAATGATAAGATCACTCGCGTACTCATTACTCATTTCTGCTCTATTAGAACATCTGTGATTACTGGCACATGATAAAGAAAAAAAGTTTCATTTTTTTTTTCAATTTTGCGGGCGGTTTGGGTAGTTTCTGACCACTGTGAGTCGTCTCGATTTTTTGTTTCGTCGTATTTTATTTGCCATTGTCTTTTCTCGTTGGTTGATAACTTTACGTGCAATTAGTTTCTGATATTACTTTACGTCGAAATTTGTAGTGTTTTTTTGATTTGGAACAAAAAATCAAAATAGAGTTGACTATATTGTATCTACTAGTGGCGGTAGTTTCTCAGGGTAAATCAAAAGTAACAGAACTTGGTTCAATTGAATAGACTAGTTAAAAAATCAACATCAATTTTGGGGAACAGAATTCGAGTTGAAAAATGAGGGTGAAAAACACCGAAAAGCGGAATACGAAAGTTTTACAAAAAGATTCGTACACCGTTGCGCGGACAGGACGGTTAAAAATGTCAAAAATATTGGTGACGTAGTATTTGCACAGGAGTCCTGATGAAATATGCGACATTTTCTAAAAACTGTTTGTCTTACGTTATAACGGGATTTTGGTCAATTGCTACTTCCGAAATTTTCAAAATTTTCGTCAAAAGATACGCTAGTGCAGCTGCATCACTGTGGAATAATTTTAGAACGCAAGAACAGGCAGTGTGATCAAAGTAGCTACAAGATATATGTTTATTCAGTAATCTGAAAATTGTAGTAAATAATAGAACTATATTTTTTTTGTAATTGAAAATAGAATAATAATCACGGTGTGTCATATATTTTAATTGCGCTAACAGCCCGCGCCGTTGACGTTGTAACGGCTGCTCCACCACCGCCACCACCACCACCGCCGCCAACAACGACGACGACTACCACTACTACGACGCTTCGTCCACTACCGCCACCACCACCACCGCCTACAACGACTACTACTACTACTACTACTACGACGCCTCCTCCACCGCCGCCAACAACGACTACTACCACTACTACAACGACGCCTCCTCCACCACCGCCAACAACTACGACTACCACTACTACTACGACACCATCACCACCGCCACCAACAACTACTACTACTACGCCACCACCACCACCGCCGCCTACAACGACTACTACTACTACTACGACGCCTCCTCCACCGCCACCAACAACTACTACTACTACTACGACACCACCACCACCGCCGCCTACAACGACTACAACGACTACTACTACTACTACGACGCCTCCTCCACCGCCACCAACAACTACTACTACTACGACACCACCACCACCGCCGCCTACAACGACTACTACTACTACTACGACGCCTCCTCCACCGCCACCAACAACTACTACTACTACTACGACACCACCACCACCGCCGCCTACAACGACTACAACGACTACTACTACTACTACGACGCCTCCTCCACCGCCACCAACAACTACTACTACTACGACACCACCACCACCACCGCCGCCTACAACGACTACTACTACTACTACGACGCCTCCTCCACCACCACCAAGAACAACTACTACTACGACACCTCCACCACCACCGCCAACAACTACGACTACCACTACTACTACGACGCCACCACCATCGCCGCCTACAACGTCTACTACTACTTCTACTACTACGACGCCTCCTCCACCGCCACCAACGACAAAAGAAGGTGTTGATACCACGACGTCACATTCACCACCAGCAACAACTGAAAAGGGTATTGACACCACAAGGCTACCTGCACCACCCGTACTCCCTGCAACAACCGGAGAGGGTATGACCAACACGACGTCGCCTGCCCGACCGGCAACGACCGGAGAAGGCATTAATACTACAACGTCTCATCCATCATTGGCAACGACCGGAAAGGATGGTACTGTACTATCACCAAATGAAACAGATATCAAACAAACGCCACCAGCTACCACTATTCCAGACGAATTTTACTGGGTTGTTGAAGATCCGGTAACAAAAGTAAACTGCATTCTGGCGCAGTTGAAAGTCAGTGTCACGATCACCTACATGGTAGCCACCGGGAAGGTGAGATTGTAATGCTTATAATTCACTCGGTATCTACATTTCACTTCAATCTTTTTTATCAAGTATTCCCATTATAAATGCGAAAAAAATCGTCTCCGGAAATTTGAATGACTCGAAAACAAGTTTTGACAACGAGAGTACAAATGACTGCTTTTTTCACCTTTCTCTAAATGCCATCCATTGATTATACCATTTTACAGAGTTTATCTGGAACCATTAAAGTTCCATCGACAGCAACCGCGAATGGTAGCTGTTCCGGATCCGACCAATACATGACGTTAACTTGGGCAGAATCGACATCGAGCAATTCTCTTACTATCCGTTTTGCCGAAAATGGTTCGGTGTCCACCATCGATAGCATTTCAGGGGTGATTTATCTTGATGAGAAAAATTTCCCTAATGCAACAGGTAATTTTATTAGCCAAACTAATCACTGCGAATTTTAATACTCTCGACGTTCGTAAAACTCTTGAATTCATTCATTCGAAATCAATTACAGAAACCTCGGTGAATGTCGTTGAAAAACCAACCCTAGGACTGTTTCCGACTTTATTGAACACCACCAGATATCTTTGTGACAAGAAATTGGTATTGATCCTGGGCAACATCACCTTTACATTCAGCCACGTAAACTTGATTGCGTATAACAAAGTTGCTGACGTATCCAGTCGTTCAGGTTTGTAGTTAATAATTGAAAAAAGACATGTTCAATATCAATTAATCCATTGCCAATATTTGGAGACATTGACCGTTAACGAAACTCATTATTTACTATTCAACTTTTCAGTGGAAAACTGCAGTCCCGCCTGGACGAACAATTTCAGCCTAATTGTTGGAGCCATAATTATTGCTGTTATTTTATTCGTGGTCATTAGTATTTCGATATGTTGCTGGCGCACACAACGTCATCGCACATCGGAGTTGCCCCGACATGGGAAATATATATTTAATTGAAGATTGCAGAATGAAATAGTGGACCTCGCGATTTCATATGTGTTGAAAATTGACCAATGAATGTTCTGACGCTCTTAAAAATAGTACAAATACATATATACGTGTACAAAACATGTATCGTTGTTTTTTTTTTTTCAAATACATACCCATAATGCGTTATAAATTTTGTAAATACCGCTTAGACTTAAGGGAAATATTTTCTAATTAGCATATATGTTACAATCGAAAGCTAAATGTAAACGATCAGGCTTCATTGAAATAGAATTAGATCATTGCATAGGAATTCTTTCCAAAATTGTTATATCCGTGTCTATAAATTTAAGTAACTTCGAATAATCGGGCAGCAATTTGTTCTCCTTTGTTAAAAGTAGGTTGTAATCGCGAATATTATGGGCAGTTGCATGGTTAACGTCATATCGTTGCAAATTCCAATCAGTTGTATTAACATTAATTTTTGATCAATTCGAAGAAAAAAAAATTTGTAAAAAATGATACAAAATGTAAATTGGTTAGGTAAGTTGATCGACGGATTGATATTGAATGCGGTAAAAAATTGTCAACTTATAATAATTGTTGTTCACTGGAAGAAAGACAATTTGACTGTCTCAAAGTATAATAATATTTGACTAATAATTTAATAAATTTTTGCATCTTGATCAGACGTTATTTTGGCAATCATTCCCACTTCTATGTTCATACCTACAAATGCAGCCCTCGACTGATTCTGAATATGGAAATTGAAAACCCAGAAATTTTCGATAAGATAAGAATTTTCGTAATTTTGAACCAACCCGGGACCGAATTCACGCGACGTCATCGACTTACACGATCCTCACATCCTAACATCAAACGTAAATTAAATTCCCAAGACTCGATCAAGGATGATGCGTCACTGTACTCTCCACATCTGACTAACGAACTCCATACAAAAATCTCAAACCCATAGAACGTCACGATCCGGACTTTAGACACAATCCGACGAAAATCTGTGATGTGGTAATAATTACAACGTGCGCGGTGCATTGCTCACAGCTCGTTCTTTCCCCGATCGCAATGTGTTTCTCCGATCGTTAGTTGCGACAGTTATATCATCGTATTGTCAAAACGTCAGCCAATTTCCCGAGAAATAATAATAATGCCGATTCGTTACTCGACTGAATAATCCAGGTTAGTAGTTTTTTGCCATTTTAGGTAAGCATTCGATCCGGTCTCTAATGCATTCGGGGCTGACCTGAGCAACCGATGAGTCGTTCGAAGGGTTTGCCAAAGTTCATCAGGATAACATTTTCTGCAGACAGTAAGGTACCGATTAGCGACGAAAAAAAAACCAGAAGGCAGTTCCTAGAGTAGCTACCATTGGTCAACACAGAGGACCATACCTGCGATAAGATATCTTTAAAGTCTGGCTAAACGAGCGGCGATAAGGTATAGACTGTACTGTGGTGGGGATCGAGCCGTAAATTTCTTTTATAATAACCACTCACTACTAAACAGTCAAATTTTTAGTTTTAAAACATTGACCAATTCGAACGGTCAGGTTTCGCTGGTGCATTTTGGAGCTTTGCGTTTACCCGTTTAATAGTTTTAACCTTGTGAAACGTCGTCCGGGTTTTGTCACCATCGCAATAGCTACCAGCTTTCTCCGTTCATTAATAACCGACGATATTCAAAATCCCTAACATACTGCTTAATTGCAATGAGTTTCCAGTTGTAATTGACTTATTAAATTTTCAATCATTCCTCAAATTTTCGTATAAAAAATAAAAATGAATTTCAAGTTTACCGTACTGTTTCTCCTGGTCGTCGGACTCGCACAGGGTAAGTTGATAAAAAAAAAAAAAAAAAAAATTATCCATTTAAACGGATCGTTCAAAATAAATTTTTGCCATTTGATTCGGAAGACGTTTTTCGTTCTCAAAATGTGAACTAAAAATTAAAATATTCGAAAATCGCTGATTTTGAAAAATCGTTTCATTCTATCAAAACTCAAATAATTAAAAAAAAAAAAATTGTCTACGGGGAGGTCAGTTGTTCTTGAACGATATTTAATACACCGATAGTCGTCGCAATGCGATTAAATTCGGTACGAACGTCAAGACTCGTTGTCGCAGGTGGTATAATCGAACACGTACGCACATTCTCGGAGCGTTATTTCTTCGGCTTTATCAATATGGATCGTGATGTATCGAGATTAGAATTTTTAGACCTCGTGCGAGCTGCCGGGAATTACAAGAGCATCAAGTGTTTTTTAAGTGCGATCAATTCACGCATACGTCTCCGATAGCGAACAGCGCTCTACTAAAATTTTTTAATCCCACAATTAGAATTTTATTCGCTTCTCGAAAGTGTGCAGTTTATGATAAAATTTATGAAAAAGTCAGGGCTTAACGTTAATCCATTGATCGTATCAATTTTACAGTGTAGACATTATAGATGAGCTGATTTCCGTGATTGACAACGCTTTTACATACTCTATAATGGATTTATAGCGATATATAGACACGTTCATTAACGCGGTGTTAGATATTCGGAAAATAAGCTATACATCGTATATTTTTGAATGACAAATCCTCACTTTTCCGCCCCGGGACCTTTGGGCAAATATAAATGACAAATATATCAGACAATCACTCGAAGGAATTCAAGTCTAAGGCTGCCTTCTTAGAAATGGTGAAATAATCGAAGGCCTCTCTGTTATTGCGGTAGATATTGTAAGTCCATAATTAAGCCGCGGTGGCGATACCGCATAGACAGGTATCGATTGATCCATGATTATTGTTAAAATCGACTGCCTAGATCACCGGATTAAGATTAAGAGTCCTGTGAGATAATTTATTATCTGACAAGATCGTAAAGTTTGGTTTCGACTAGTTTCATTTGATATGAAAAGACCATAGAGCTGGTAAAGATTTTCTATCACCATCGAAACAACATGCATAATTATTGTTACCCTAGTCCGCGGGTAGAATTGAGAGAAAAGTTTCTTTTTAGACAACGCTGTTTTGTCGTAACGTAATGTCAGTAATCAGCGTTGAATATCGTAGTATAATGACATCTTAATTAGGCTGACTTTCGTGGGGCGTAGAAAACGTGGCTTTTTAAATATTTTTTCATACCCAAATGCCGGTAGCTTGAGCGACCGGTATCTATACCGTCTTTTGATAACGGAGACTTGATTTTCTCAATGAATACCGTCTTTTGATAACGGAGACTTGATTTTCTCAATGAATACCCTTTGATATCGCCGTGAAGATATCGATGAATCATACAAAAACTGAAAACGTGCACTTTCACAGTTTTGGTTTATTTAAATGTCAGCTGGGTATTTCAGGACTTTTCACTTTGATTTGTACTTTTCTTTTAAACAGAAATCGTGACTCAAACTACTGGAGAAATCGGCACCGAATTGAACACTGACGCTCCGCTCGCGACTACTACAGGATTTACAATTGAAAGTGATACAACTTTATCAGGAACTACAGCAGAGGCGGAAATTGATACATCGATTAATTCTGTCGCGACTGAAGCCGATGCAATTATAACGTCAGCGACTGAATCAGGGGTTGAAGTAACAACTGTTTTAAACACGACTGAAACAGAAGTTGGAACAACGATAGATTCTGTTACAACTGAAGCTGCCACGACTCTCGCACCGACAACTGAAGCAGAGATCGGGACAACTACTGAATCCGGTACAACTGAAGTGGAGGTTGGATCGACGACTGAAGTTGAACTTGGAACAACGACTGAATCTGGTACGACTGAAGTCGAGATTGGATCGACGACTGAATCCAGTACAACTGAAGTTGAGATTGGAACGACTACTGAATCTGGTACAACAGAAATAGATATTGGAACAACAACTGAATCTGGTACAACTGAAGTGGAGGTTGGATCGACGACTGAAGTTGAACTTGGAACAACGACTGAATTTGGTACGACTGAAGTCGAGATTGGATCGACGACTGAATCCAGTACAACTGAAGTTGAGTTTGAAACAACGACTGAATCTGGTACAACTGCAGTTGAGGTTGGAACGACGGAATCTAGTACAGATGAAGTTGAGGTTGGCACGACTGAATCTGGTACAACTGAAGTTGAGGTTGGATCGACAACTGAATCTGGTACGACTGAAAATGAGGTTAGATCGACGACTGAAATTGAGTTTGGAACAACGGCCGACTCTGGTACGACTGAAGCCGAGGTTGAATCGATAACCGAATCTAGTACTACTGTAGTTGAGTTTGGAACGACGAGTGAATCTAGTACAACAGAAAGCGATGTTGGAACAACAACCGAATCTGGTACAACTGAAGTCGAGATTGGATCGACGACTGAGTCCAGTACAACTGAAGTTGAGTTTGAAACAACTACTGAATCTGGTACAACAGAAATCGGTATTGGAACAACAACTGAAATTGGTACAACTGAAGTGGAGGTTGGATCGACGACTGAAATTGAATTTGGAACAACGACTGAATTTGGTACGACTGAAGTCGAGATTGGATCGACAACTGAATCCAGTACAACTGAAGTTGAGATTGGAACGACTACTGAATCTGGTACAACAGAAATAGATATTGGAACAACAACTGAATCTGGTACAACTGAAGTGGAGGTTGGATCGACGACTGAAGTTGAACTTGGAACAACGACTGAATCTGGTACGACTGAAGTCGAGATTGGATCGACGACTGAATCCAGTACAACTGAAGTTGAGATCGGAACGACTACTGAATCTGGTACAACAGAAATAGATATTGGAACAACAACTGAATCTGGTACAACTGAAGTCGAGGTTGGATCGACGACTGAAGTTGAACTTGGAACAACGACTGAATCTGGTACGACTGAAGTCGAGATTGGATCGACGACTGAATCCAGTACAACTGAAGTCGAGATTGGATCGACGACTGAATCCAGTACAACTGAAGTTGAGTTTGGAACAACAACTGAAATTAGTACAACTGAAGTCGAGAGTGGATCGACGACTGAATCCAGTACAACTGAAGTTGAGATCGGAACGACTACTGAATCTGGTACAACAGAAATAGATATTGGAACAACAACTGAATCTGGTACAACTGAAGTCGAGGTTGGATCGACGACTGAAGTTGAACTTGGAACAACGACTGAATCTGGTACGACTGAAGTCGAGATTGGATCGACGACTGAATCCAGTACAACTGAAGTCGAGATTGGATCGACGACTGAATCCAGTACAACTGAAGTTGAGTTTGGAACAACAACTGAAATTAGTACAACTGAAGTCGAGAGTGGATCGACGACTGAATCCAGTACAACTGAAGTTGAGATCGGAACGACTACTGAATCTGGTACAACAGAAATAGATATTGGAACAACAACTGAATCTGGTACAACTGAAGTCGAGGTTGGATCGACGACTGAAGTTGAACTTGGAACAACGACTGAATCTGGTACGACTGAAGTCGAGATTGGATCGACGACTGAATCCAGTACAACTGAAGTCGAGATTGGATCGACGACTGAATCCAGTACAACTGAAGTTGAGTTTGGAACAACAACTGAAATTAGTACAACTGAAGTCGAGAGTGGATCGACGACTGAATCCAGTACAACTGAAGTTGAGATCGGAACGACTACTGAATCTGGTACAACAGAAATAGATATTGGAACAACAACTGAATCTGGTACAACTGAAGTCGAGGTTGGATCGACGACTGAAGTTGAACTTGGAACAACGACTGAATCTGGTACGACTGAAGTCGAGATTGGATCGACGACTGAATCCAGTACAACTGAAGTCGAGATTGGATCGACGACTGAATCCAGTACAACTGAAGTTGAGTTTGGAACAACAACTGAAATTAGTACAACTGAAGTCGAGAGTGGATCGACAAGTGCATCTACCACTACTGAAGTTGAGGCTGAAACAACGACTGAATCTGTTACAACTGAAGCTGGTACAACTGTGACGCCGATAACTGAAGCAGTCACAACTGTAATTCCAACAACTGAAGCGGGTACAACTGTGACGGCAACAACGGAAGCAGATACTACTACAACCACTGACTTTGCCACAACTGTTGTATCGACAACTGTAACAGATACTGAAATAACGACGCCAGCAGCAACTCCTCCAGCTGGATTCGACTGGACGGTTACAAATCCAGAAACCCAAGTAGACTGTATTCTAGCAGCGATGACCGTTAGTATAAGGGCCACCTACAACGCCTCCGGAGAGGTGAGATTAAATACTTCTAACTTGGTTGAACTCTACTTTCAAAAAAATCCCTTTCACCAACTATAATATTCGCGATGAATCTGAAACGAATTTCTATTCAAACTTAACCCACTTTTGCTACCTCACGAGTTGCGTCCATTACTTATCAGTTTCGCTATCATTAGTATAGTATTTCAATCGAAAAATTATAGTGGATTGTCGTAGTTTCATATCCGATTGATCATGTCCCACTTGTTGATCTGATTATTAAGTCAACTACGACCGCACGTTTATTTAACTGTAATTCATTAATTGTTTGCCAGAGTTCAACTGGAACCATCACAGTTCCGTCGACAGCAAATGTCTCTGGCAGCTGTTCCGGATTGGACCAATACATGACATTCACTTGGGCAGAATCGTCATCGACCAATTTTCTCACTCTCCGTTTTGCCCAAGATGGTACGAGGTCGAGCGTCGACAGTATCGAAGCTTTGATTTACCTCGACGAGACCAACTTTCCTGGTGCAACGGGTAATTTTATCAACCGTTCAATTCAGTGCAAAGTTTAAAAAAAAATTTTTGTCACGTTAGTAAACTTATTAAAAATTTATTCCATCGAACCTAATTTTCAGAAACCTCGTTGACTGTCACTGACAACTCAGCCCTGGGCCTGTTTTCGAGTTTACTGGAAACATCGAGGTATGTTTGTAACGTCGAAACGGTATCGACCCTGGGCGATGTCACCTTCATATTCAACAACGTAAATTTGATTGCATACAACACGGATTCGGATGTATCGAGTCGTGCAGGTAAGCGTTTGTAAATACTTGAAGAAAATGTTGTTGTGACAAATACCGTTGCCAGTTTTTGAAAGAATTCAGATTTCACAACAGACATTATCTATGTTTTATCTTTTCAGAGGAAAACTGTATCGCGACGGCGGGTATAAACGTAATTGCACTTGCTGGAGGAATAATCGGCGCAGCTGTCGCACTCGCGATCGTCGGTGTTTGCATATGGTATGTGCGAAGAGAACCTGATCTACGATCGGAATTACCTTGAAATGGGTGATCATCCGAAGCCTAGATGACGGCGCTTCGTCATTGAGATATTAAGAAGTTTAAATCTGATGTCGAATTCAGTAATTCTTGTCTCGATAGATTGAGGAATTTAATTACACATAGACGGGAATTATGAATTTGTGTCGTTAAAGCGAAGTATGAAAATATTATTTTTAAAATATTGCCTATTTTATACATATGGCGGTTGTGAATTTTGTAAATATCACCTAGATTTAGGGAAAAATATTTGCCAATCACTTTATCATCGTACGGATTAGACTCGCGTCGTTGATATTCGAAAATTATTAATTATAGGTACACAAAGAATAGAGGTAGGAAAGTGTACGGGGCGCGCGTTATCTGAACAGAATTGTAAATAATATCGAGTAGATATAGGTATAAGCATCCTTTTGTTTTTGTAATTATATTACTTAGGTTATGAGTAACTGCAGCAGTGCAAAACTATACAAATAGAATGATAAAAAAAAGAAATATATATAGGTATCTAAATATATTCGATAGGCTGATAATCGTGTTATTAGTGTTTTATTTTTTAGAAACAATTTGTTGAATTTTTGTTGTTGAAATATTATTGTTGGCTTGTATAAAAGGAAAAAAATTTAAAGTATTCGAATACTATCGCCGCTATTAATTTATTGAATAAAAAATTCTCTATGTGTATATATATATTTTATTATAATAGGTATGTATATGTGAACGTAACTGATGTTAATGAACGTGATGTTTGAACAGAAAAAATTTGGGATCAGTGATCCGAGCATCATTTATGATAAATATAACGACCATGTAATGTAAAGAACATACGGACAGATTTCACGAGGTATTTTTATACCGGAAAGAGTGCAGGGAGAACCCATACATCGCATATGGCCCTGGGAAAACTCTCTTTAATTACTCGGTTTAACGAACAATAATTCGTAGCACTACCAATTCATAATGTTACTTGTTACGGCCTGCACCCCTCCGTATCCCCTAATAACTCAGTTTACCCTAAACATTAGTTACTGTAAACTACAGTACGGCGTACAGCAGCACGCGTCATCTGTTTGATCGTGTGAACGAACCACTTCATCGCAGATTCAACCCCCCCGCAAATAAAGTAGGTTAAAGTATTCGGAATTTGCAAAAGTGTGGTAAAACTGCACAAACGCATCCTTCGGGCTCGTCTCGGGAATTATTAAAAATTCCTCGTGATTTTTTTTATCATCGCGAGTGATGTTCGGTTCCCACAGTAAATCTCTAAGCTCATAGATTACGGTTTCAAACCTTATCTTATTCAAGGGCGAACTGAACAGGCCGCGAATGAATTTACGCGACATCATTAATTCAGGTATATCATCCTCATCGGCAACAGATGGTCTCGTAAATGTTCGGATATGATATCCAGGTGCTAAATGGGGGGCGTATCTGTTATACGATACAAGGGAATCCCCGGTACTCGTAAAGCGATGTACTAAGTTCTGGTTTTCAGTTCAAATTGTACAAGATACGTTCATACTTTTCCAAAAATTCAACGATTACTCATCAGAGCGTGTTCTTCAAAGGCCAATATCGTTCCTATTTCCACTCCCATTTGAAAATCCTTCGGAAAAAAAGGTCGAAGAAAAATTATCCAGGTAGCAAATTTCATAGGAATTTCTTTTCAATTTTTATTACTCGTCGTCAGCCGTGTCTCGTAACACAAAAATTTGGCGGAGCGATATAATGTTTTAAAGAGAATTAGATTATGTAAAAAAAAAGTGTCCATCTTGTTCCGGGGGATTTTGAGACTGGAGAGAAGAACAGAAAAAAAAATTGATATTGCCCTCTCGCCTCAAAAATTCACACAATAAATTTGCGACCCCGGGGAAATATCACAGTCTCGCCTCGTTTAACACGCTCGATATATATCCTGGTATACTTACACTTAGAAAAACCAATCAGCTGTAGTAATTACCGATCATAGTTCGTTTTTTTTAACGGTTCAACGACCGCCATTCCCACGGCAAAAACCGACCACCCTCGAGCATAATATAGAGATTTATACTTTATTCCAATTAAAAAAATTTCCCCATACTCGAACCGAACGAACGCATATGTCGAATCGTGTATATAACAAAGAAAATGAAAATAACGAGTCGTTTGAAAATTGCGTAATTATATCAAACGCACTAATTGCCCTTTCAGATTTTCATCGGACATACGACGTTACTGTGTGTATAATAATAATGTAATTCTTCAACCACTAATTTACCTCGGCAATGACACAGGACACACGACTATAATAACGTTGACAGTCCATACCGACCGGAACTAAAGATCATACCAGTCACTCAACGCTCATATACACTTCCTGTCCAAACAAACGATGTAGGTATGTTATACGATATTATATTTTCTGTAATTCAAACAACGATCTTGACCGAGGCCTATGAACTGTCCATAAATACTCGAACGTGTAGATAATGAACAGATCATACTCCCATATGTTAAAAAAAAAGAAAACTGTAAAAAATGGAATAAAAAAGAATGAAAAAAAAATGTTCTACCATCCTCATTATTTATGATCAGCCTTGCATGTAAACTAAGCTTTTCACAGGGCTTCGAGAGAGTCCTATTAAATGTGAGATAAATTTTTTCCTCCATTATTTTACCATATGTTGCTATATAACGACGGTAGTAAAACGGGACAGCTCCTCTTCCTCGACTGACTGAATTTTGAAATTCGTTTATGAACCGGGATTAATAAGGATATGTGAATTTTAGAAAATGGGGGGAATACAAACGATGAGAAGACTTGTTCGTGCAGTAGGCAAAACTTTTGAATACGAAGATTGTAGGTAAAAATTTTTCCTTGCCAGGAAAATGTCTTCTCAGTTTTGTACCTGAGGCTAGGGACCACCGTACGTCAGCTGTTCCATTCCACCCGACATTATATTATAGGTCCCTTTAAATTTTAAAGGTCCGGTTTTCCATTATCCAAATCTTAAGGCTGTAGCTGTAGGGATTAGGCCCAGGTCGTATGGGTAAGGTGCGGTGGCACATTGGGGGTCACACGTTGAACTTTCAAGTATGATATAGGTATAAATTCATGGGAAAGTGAGCACCCCAACGATCCTACAGTCGTTCAGTCTCCCCTAGGTTAATTCCGCGAATGAGCAAGTGGATTTTTCACGCTATTATGGTCATGCATTGGGTTTAAAAAAAAAAAAAAAAATTCTGACTTTTGTTCAAACTCGTCAGAACAAAGACAGAAATGAAAAAAGGGGTCTCTGAAATTTTAACTCCGACCACAATTGGGCACGCGCTCTAAAAGGGACGCCACGTGCCCGAAGATCAGGCCGACCAGAGGCGAAACCGATTCCAAGAAACAATCCATATTTTCTTAGCGACCCCATGCCTTTATTTTTGTTTTAGTCAACGGTGTCGAGAAGCACTTTAAATCGACACAACAGTGGAAAGTAGTGGTGATTTTTTTACTCAACAAAACGAGGCGTGTGTTTCTTTACGCGTTATTCGACAGACTCTTATCACGCCGTTCTAACGAGGCCCATAATGGGATTTCCGGCCATGATTTTTCTTCTTCCTTTTATTCTTCTCTTTTTTTTTGCAGCAGTAAAGTGGACGCTGTTGAATTGAATCGCCCGGAAAAGGCCCCCGCATGCTGTAATACAAACAGGGAATTTTTACGTAACCGTCTTGGCGATGTTGGGTTAGATGAAGAAATGCTCACGGTGGTGCAGATGCAGGGCGTGTGCTTAATGAACTCCGGTCGGGAATATCTTGCACCTGCCGCTTTTATCCCACCAAGTTTTAGTGCTGAGACGAAGTTTGACCGTTACTGGTGCTGAGAAAAAAGGCGGGAGAGAGAGAAAGAGAGAAGGACCCGGGGATTCTCTGGGTGTGGGTTTAAATATCCCTGGAGGGATTTCTCCTAGACTAAAGTACAGAAAATTTAAGAGGAAGTTTGGAGTTCACGGTTTGCCGAGGAACTGGAGGAAGTTCAAAAAATCTAAGCCCCGGTTTCCGACGAAAATGTGCTGCCAACCCTCCTCAGGGGTGCGTGTAGCTGTTCCCGAAATCGTTGGAGGAAAAAGGCGAGGGAAACGGCTCGATGGAACAGGATGTTTAATTACTTCAAACGCATCTGGCCGTGAGGAACCCAGGGCGAAAAATGATCGGATCCTGATCTCACACCCCCACGAACAGACCGCAGCTAGCAACAAGCAACAACCAACCGACCCGATATATACCTACCTACATATACCTCGACCTCGTCGGTTCACTCCAGCTGTCTACTCTCGCGGTCCTTATTTATCGCGATAGTTAGAGACGAGCCGAGGAACCTAGGAGACCCGGGAGATGAGAGGAAAGACAGGAAGATAGAGAGATACCGGAAAATAGGAGAAAAAAAATCAAGAAGAAACACACAGCTGTTGTTTTCGAGGAGGAGAACAAGAGTTTCACGGCTTAGATCGAGCTGAGGCTCTGTTTTTTTCTCCAAATATTAAGATTTTTGCGTAATTTTTAAGTCAATGAACGAATGTATTTTGAGGGCCGGGTTGAAGGGGTTCAAATTTTCAGAAACGTTCAAATGCCGAGAACTAGAAACCCGGAAAGTCCAAAACTCCGAAAGTCCAGGAATTTCCTTTCAGAATTTGAAACCTCCGGTGTTTTACGATTTTTAATTTTTCAAATTGACTATGCAGACTCCTGGAAAAACATCATTCGGATCTTAAAAAATTGGAAACTTTAGCGTTGTGTCATAGTTGGTACAGTTGCTCGTAACGACGATCATTGCTGGGCCATTAATACACATCGCTGCTCGCGTTACACGTACTGCTCAAGTGCGGTAGAAATTGTTCAATGTTGGGGCACCGAAAAAAAACCCTGCATGATATCACCGCGATGTATTATAGCGAAGAGCATCGGCAACAGCAACAGCAACGGCAGCAGCATGACACGCAACCGCACGAACCTAACATCCTGTGCTAAACGTTTCCCTTTGGCACTCTGCACGCTCAGACAATTTCACGGTACAGCTAGATTCCCGGGTAATTACCGAGGTGTAGGTACGTATAAATATAAATCCATATATACCTTAGGTATATACCTATGTAGTAGTAGGTTGATCGTCCGCAGACGTAAGGCGCAGAGAACTTTTCCGTATACGACGATCGCTAATCGTAATCACATGAAGGTAATGTTAGTGGCCGGACGTACAGGCGCTGAATGAAAAGGAGCCGTGGCAAGTGGTACTTCAGACTTTAGAGAGACGGGTTGCAAAAAAAAAGAAAAAGAAAAGGAATAAACCAAAAAATAAAAAACCGTCAAGAGTGCACTTGGAGGAAACATCTTCCTCGACGAGTGACTGACTGAGTATGTGTTTGTGCTTGAGTGTGTATTTTTTCTTCGGTTTCTTTTAGGGCATTTCCTCTCTTCGAGACAGCCGGGTCTATACAGAGGGTCGCGTGCTGTTTTCGAATGTTTAATAGCAAAAAAGAAGGAAAAAAAAAATGGTGAACCCTGAATCACGTTATACTCTCGAAAGGCAGAAATTCCTAAGGCATCTGCATACATACGGTTCGTGTGCAGCTGTCGCAAAAGGGTATATTTATTAATATAATACCGAAACCCTTTGACGGAGCTCTATTTTCCCCAAAAACGGAAACTGCTCGGCCAACGGTTTTCCAAATCGAGAACAACGATGTTTGTCACTGAATGCAAAGCGGCGGGGAATTTTCTACTCGCGATTTTCCACAGACTGCGTTCACCCCTTTTCAAAAATTTGCCATTTTAAAATCCAAACAAGGATAGATGATATTTTTTCAAAGTCTCGTGACCAGCAGATGACCAAACAGAGGGCTCCAGCTTCTCTTTGAAAGTTTGAGTATCGGATTTCCTAAACATTTGGCTCCCTTTTTCCGGACTGTCAGTGTTTCTTTTTTTTTCTCTCTATATATTACGAGATTTTTCCATTCTTCGTGCATAAATCTACATCCCATTTTGAATTTTGAATTATTATTATTATGATTATTTTGTTTTCTTTGAAAAGCGATCGGGCAAAGACGCACTTGATTTTTTCTTTCATCGAAAACCCAACGATAGAAAGAAAAGAAAAAATGCTAGCCTCTCGATCTTTAGCGAGAATATACCTATGTATGTGGCGTTTCTATCGGTTCTTATTTAGCTCAGAAAAACCGCAAACACAGAGCGTAAAATCTCGTCAAAGACACCGCCATACTCAGTTTCTTCATAATTTCACCGCATTGTGTAGCGTATCTTGAGCTCTTCGATATTATACAGATATGTATGTACAGTCTCTTATAGGTTGCCAGTATTGCCTTGCCTTGCCTTGCTTTGCTTTGCCTTGTCTTGACCATTCCCTGCAGCGATTAAGAAGAAAGGTACTGTACCTGACTACCTACTCACTCCCTCTGGCTAGGCAGATGTGTGTCCACCGCAGACCGTCGATCGGACACCAAACACGACCCCTCGCATCCCTTTACCCCTCAGAGCGAGAAAAAAAAGGGTAGACTTTCAACTTTCGTTAGTTACGATCGACCAATACCGCATCAGCTGTCGTTTTGGTACGTCTCCTTCTTGATTCACGAACTCCGATTGCAAGAATTCACTTACCAGTTCGTCTCTCAAGTCAAAATTGACAAGAATTTGAAAATTCAATGTTCAAATTTATCGTTATGGGTTAATTCAGCTCCGTGTATAATCTTCCCGGTCCAGTTCAGTTCGGTTCAGCGGTTAGATAGATGGAAAAAATTATTCAAGGCGGTTCAGTTTTTTACCCAATCTTCGTCTCTCCGCTCCGCGTACTGACCCGCTCAACAAACTCAATTCGGGCTAAGATCGAGAAGAGGATGCGATGCGCATTCCAGACTTATGGAAGTCCGTTGGATCCTTTCCGCAGGATATTGACTGATAATCGAAGATCGTTGAATGAGAAAATTCGATCGGAAATTCAAAACCCCAAAATCAGATGTTCGAAAACCGTTAGACACTTTATCGAACCAATCGTGACTAATGATCGGTCGATCGGAAGACTCCCACTGCAATGTACGTACGTCGAAGAACCGTTGGTTTAGTAATAGACATATGTATAGGTATACACCGGGTATACGCGTATAATAAGGGCGAAGGTCGGCGTGCAGTAGCACAAGCTCGTCGTCGTCCCCGCGGGGTTCATAGTGAGCGAGCGAGGGAATCGGGACCTCCCCTACACTTCTATAACTTCCGGTATCCTTCCTTACATGTTCACCAGACCGGAACTCGAACTCGTGTGGGGGACGTGACGTCAGTGGCTCAAACCACCGCGGGACATGCATGACCCCATGCATATGTATGCATCTGATAGGTTCGTGGAAGATCCGCGGGGGTTCGTTAAACTTAACTATACCAACACTCGTATGTACGGACTTCGTTTTCGATTAATGAAAATCAATTTCCCGCACGATTTTCTCGATCTGTGAATGCCAGGGCTTCGATCTGTCCAAAAAGAGACACATGAACATGACACCAGACGCTGAAAACGCTGATAAACTTCCTGGACAAAGGATTCATCGACGAGGAATGAGGAACCTTTGAACACGACTAAAAATTTGACTTTCTTTTCCGCGTGTTTCTGCACTTCAAACTATGGAAATGAGACATTGATGGTACGGATAACGGATCACGTTAAAACGGAAAGCAGCCCATTTACAATCGGCGCGGTAATACCCGCTCCCATCCGTTCAAGGAATAACATTACCTTGACTAACAAGTGCGAAGGCGGAATGATTTCCTCTGCTAAATCTTAAATATGGGGTAATTTGTGCTCGTTCAATACCGTTTCGTTCCGGAGGTAAATCCAGAATGTACATAAGTGTGCGTTGTATCAACGTCACGTATACCATGGGATGGTTAGATCGCCACGGTTCGCCTCCGTGACGGTCATGGTGTCCACCTGTCGCAGCCCGCATGTGTGTATACGAAATATACCATATACATACACGTATGGATTACATTACAAGTGCATATAGTACGTATACGTATCTCTGCACGAAGAAGTATGAAGTATCAAGGTATATGCTTTTAAATACGTGTTGGCTTGGCCTGGAGAGCTGGGGTTTCGTAACGGTCAAATTTACCCCCATACTTGAGAGACAACATCGTGATACTGTATACTCCGATGTCTCGGAAGGTACTATTAGACTTCGGTACTGAGACAAGCTCGAGCAAGGTGGATTTGCCTTTCTTTTTCTTTTTCTTTTTGTTTCGTTTTGAAGACGGGCAATGTTCTCCCTTCCTTCCTTATTCACTTCGTTATACAGTGTGCTACGTCTTCCGTCTCATTTTTTTCTTCTTATTCAGTTATCGGTCTTATGACGTATATACTATACAGACTCTTTATCACAGACACAATATTAGCTTACGGTATTTAGTCTGTCCCTTTATTTGAGGCCTCGAAGTTTGATGAACGCATATATTCATGGATTGTGAGGAAAAAGATTCTTTTCATATCCTCTCAAACCCCCACCGTACTTCCGGTATGAAAAAAAAAAAAAGAAAAAGAAAATCTCAGCCATGTGTTTGAACTGTTGAAAAAAAAGCTGATAAGTCTTTCCAAAGTTTTTTCATTACGGTTTTTTTTTTTTTTTTTTTGTACGACAATCTTTCAATTTTTATTCTCCTTCTCTCTCTCGTTCCAGGGTTTCTTTGTCTCTCACTGTCCCATGGTCCTGTTCCATAATAAATCAAAAGCGGCTAGATAAAATCCCGTGACATAATTCAGGCTGCAAGTTCAAAATTCAGACAATTCGATTCGTGTTCGTTGTATGCGAGGGGCTACTTAGAAAAAAATAAGCCAAGGTTGTAGGATCCCCGTGGGCCGTAGGCGTTGGGTCGGGTTTATACCGAGACTGGGACGGGGCTACCCTACCTACGACGTTTTAAAAATTGCTTAGCATAATCCGTTGCGCGTATGGATAGTCACCGCGCGCTTTTTACGGCGCATTTATCTCGCGCACCAATCAGATTTGAATCGAGTCAACCTCGTGGTATAATATTGTGGTGGGGAAAGCCTCGTGGGCTAGTAGCCGGGGCTCGAAGGTTCGGTACCTAAGTAGAAGCCAGAATAAGTCTGACCACCGACCTCACCGGTCGTCACAAGGAAGTTAGGGACCAATATCTCGACAGTTTTCGGTTTCCAGTTTCAATTTTTTTTTTTGTTTTAGTTTTTAAGTTTTAGTTTTCTCTTTTACTTCCCGTTCTTTTTTTTTTTTGTTTCTTTCTTCCGCGTTTCTTCGATCAATTGTGACCGTTAGATAACAAAAATCGCCGCAGTGATTCGACCCCGAGTAACAAAAATAATAAGAAGAAAAAAAGAAAAAAAAACCATTAAGAAGGAGAAGATAAAAAAAAGAAAATTTCGAATCATGCTGGCCGCTTCGATGTGCCGAGAGGTTCACTTCACCGTTTTACCAGTAACGTTCAGTTCAACGGTACCTCGTTGTCTGTTCGGTCCACCAAACGCAAAAGATACCGTCGATCTTTTGCACGAAGCTCTGGAAATGGAGAGGTCGAAATTTTCTCGAAGATGGGGCGTCGATCCGAGGACAGAAGACAAAGAGAACTGCATTGTTAACGCCAAGTCTGACAGGGTTGAAAAATCACCGAGGAAAAGATCCACGCCGTATTCACGTCAGACAAACATTCACGGTAAGTTTTCTACGCATTATTCATCGACACATCGTCGTTTTAGAATAATAATTCTCACGCTCGCGAATGGAGAGAGAACGAGAGAGAGAGAGAGAGAGAGAGAGAGAGAGAGAGAGAGAGAGAGAGAGAGAGAGAGAGAGAGAGAGAGATAGAGAGAGGGAAATAAAGAAAGGGCTAATATAATTAAACGCAATTAAAACTGATTTCAAAACCATGCGGTTAACGTTTACGACTCAATTGTCGCGATGGATGTAGTTATAGGGACGTATATACGGTGTGTATATCAGTATGAAAAAGACTCTTCACGAGAGACCCTTATAGGTATTATTTAACAGCGGTCGTAACTCAATAAGAGAAACCGAGGTGAATTTTAAATTCAATGTACAATCATGTACGCTCTACATCGTAAGAAGTTTTTAAACAATAGCTGCTATTATATCATCATCGTTATTCTCCTCATTAGTGGCAAAGAAAATTTCCACTACGTACACGCCTGTATAAATATTATCAATGAATAATCGAAAGACTTCAAGAAATAAAGAAGAAAATTGTCTCCGACGAACAAAAAACAAAATCGAAAGAAAATGAATGAATAAAGAAAAATTTATGTTTTGGCGGGAAATGACGAGTGTAACGCCAACGGTCGAATAGGTGACGCGGGTTGCGTTCGTTCAAGGCGTAATAAACTACGGAGAGAGGAGGAAACACACACGGTGGCGCGAGAGCGATGATGGTCGCGTGGCCCTTGAAGGTAGAAACAGGTTTTACCCCCGTGTATAGAAATCAGACTTGATTCTTTGCCGGTTTTAGCTCCTTGTTTTACACCGCTACGAAGTTCTCACTATACGTATATGTATAGGTATATATATAGGTATATAGTATATATATACTTTTTTTTTTTTTGAGGAGAGATTTAAGGTTATAGGTGTAAGGATCAACTGCGAGGAACTGAGCCTAGTTTCGAGGAGCTGTCGGTTTTTCTTGCGTAGATCGCGCGTTTTAGAAAAATAAAAAAAAAAGTGTTTTAAGACAAAAAACAACCTTTCCCCCCCTTTTTTTAAATTTTTTATTAAATTTTTTTATTTTTAGGAACAAAATTCTAATTTTTACTCATCGAATCACATTCTAAGTTACCAAAACTTCCCATTTTCGACGCCACTAAACCCTAATACGAAAGTTTTTCATTTCAAGTTCTCTAAAAAGAACGAGGAAGAAAAAAAAGAAAAAAAAAAAATTCTCTCCAGAGTAAATTACTCGGTGAGTCATGAGCCAACAACGTCGAACCCGAAGGGTTTTTCGTGATTCATCTACGCGGGTTCTCTTCTCTTCTCTTCCTTTTTTCTTCTACTTCTTATTCTTCTTCTTCTTCGTCTTCTTTTTCTTAGTCGGTTTAATTCTTGACCAAAGAATGCACCGAGATATTTCCTTAGGTATTTTCAAACTAAAGATTCTTCAAACAGTTTTACTTTGTTTTCTATTTCGTCTTTTTTTTTTTACTTCATTTTTGATAGTCACGTTGAAAGACAAAAGAAACTTCATCAACTTATCTCCCCTCTTTCCTATTCAAATATTCTTCTTTCATTTTTATTGTTTCTCATATCATTTCTTAGAAGTTGGTCAACTCCGGTGACAAAAAAAACAGCAAAAACACATCAAAGTATACTTTCGTTTAACGGCACTGCACCTGTTCATCGTTCTTCCGCTTATTCTTATATTCATGTACAATACACCTCGTTCTTAGACCGACTGGTAGCACGGGCTCTCAAACGTATTTTCCCACGATTAAAATCAGCCTTTTTGAAGAAAAGAGAGAAGACAAAATAAAAAAAAATAGAAAAACGGCGACCTAACACTGCAGGAAAGACCTTGGATAGGTCGTAAGCCATCTGCTCTACTCCCCATTCCCATAAAACACTCGAGGAATTTTCTATAAAGTGTAAGAAAAAAAAAAACGACTCTGTGGGCATTTCACATCGCGAAATTCTTGGGGTTTATTCATATGAAAGTTAACGGAAAGTCTATCCTGCAGCTAAGAGTATAAAGACAGGAAAGAAACCGGAGATGATTATGATTACGATGATGATGATGATGATGATGATAATGGTCAAAGTTTCCAGCCTGATTCTCTGAACTCATTCAACTCGTTTAGCTACACAATCCGTGATCGAAATTGCCCTCTGCAGCGCACGATGCAGGTTTCAAGAATTTCTTTCGGTTTACGAGTTACAGAGGTAGGTATATATACCGTAGTAGCCGAAGAGGAACTATAACTGGCCTGCAAGGGAGTCGTTAGAGCGAAAAGTACCCACCTTTCCAACCCCCTGAAGGCGTTTTAAGAAATACTTAAATAGTAGTACCTGCATAGAGGGTATATATATCGGTTCGTGTAAATGTTGGGTAATTCGAAGACTCGAAGCGAGGCATAGTTAATGCGATTTAAATAACGATACACCTACACATACCTTCGGTATTTGGATACGTATAAATACACAGAAACTCGGATTTAACAAAGGAAACGATCTTTTGGCGCGGAAATTCTGCACCGTTGGTCAAATATCTCCCACGATTTTCTCAAACGACGAACTGTATGGTTCGTGTTATATCCATTCCGAAAGGAAAATAATGGGAATCAAAAAAGAAAACGAGAGTAAAATGGTAGAAGAGAAGCAGGGCCTCGGGTTATTCTACTCTTCGTACCCTCGTTCCTTCCTTCTCTCGGTTTTGAAGAGCTCAAAAATTTTCTTAAAGAAGTGTTTTCGTCCCGTGATCCTATCGAACCGAGGAAACAGATGTGGCTGTGAGCGGGACTCGCTATACTACCGCAAAAAAAAAAAAAAAATTTTTAGAATCCACGAAATGCCCTGCACCGAGCCATATGGCAGATTCTCGTCAAGTCTTCTTCCTGCTGAATTCTTATGCACTTCACCTATAGGTGTATACAGAAAGGAGAGTAACCGACACTTGTGAAAGACGAAAACGAGGGAAAAGTATACGTTGGGCGGGCGGGGGATGCTCTGCGGTTTTCTACCAATTTTATTAAGCCTAAGCGTTTTCTACAGAGACACACGAACAATGAAATTTTTCTTCTTTCATCTCGAGTATAGCGGAAGAATTATTACACATACGTGAAAGGATATTGTTGTGCTGGACCTTTACGTATGTGTAGTTCTTTCTTTAAACTCGAGAATGACCGAGGCCACATGTTACTCCCGCCTTTCGCAAGGGCCGAAATGACCTGAACGTTGAAAGCACGGGTATCTTGGCATTTAAAAATTCAGTCCCCTGCATTAGTTATCTCGTACAAGAACTGCTCCCGAGACTTTAGATTAGGTACAACGACTCGGCAATCGGACCTCTCACCGATTCCACTTTGTAGATTTGAAAAGGAATGCACTTTGCTTCCGCAAACAAAAGGATCAGATCACCTGACCCCTGCAGTTGGACTGCTGCTGCTGCTGTTGTTAGCCGGGTCTCGAAAAACATGCCTCGACGGAATCGGCACCGACTGAACACATGCACGCATGTGCTATGCGTGTGAAGGTATATCACCCGAGAGTAAAGGAGGAAAAAAAACTGTAGAAAGAACTTAAGAATAAAATAAGGGAACGGAATACTGAACGACGCACACGCCCGAGTGGGAAAAGTCCCGCCAAATTTTCGGCTCTCCTTATATATATTGTACGTGGGTATATGTATTTATGTATTTATGTACGTTATATACATACATAAAATCCGGTTATTCCCATCCTACAAGGGCGCAGCACCTGCTGTCACGTGTCTTCCCTAAGAACTGAACAGGAGAAAACCCCACCGGCCTCTTAAGAAGGTGGGGAATCTTTCAGGTGCTACCTGACCAAAATAGGGTGATGGACCGACCGATGGTCCTATGGTAGGGAGAAAGGGAGGGTTATAATATACCAAACGGTCAGGAGCTGAAGTGCGGTAAAAAGTAAAGGTCTTTTGTGATAAAAGGTTTTCGCAGATTGTCAAGGTACGAGGTTCCTGGCTGACTGGTGGCATATTTTCGCTATATACTTCCGTTAAGTGGTCGTACATTTGTCCCGATTCGGTTAAACTTTGGCAACTTTAAACGAAAATAAAAAAAATATAAAAATCTCTTTCCGTTGCTCGTTCTGTGTGAGTTTTGCCTGTACGTACTTTCGAGGGTTTGAACGATTTTTAACAGACTTTCGAGTACCTCTGTAAGAGGGACTTTTATGATTTGTGTATAACAACGAAAGGAAAGAATTGAACAGATGCTGGGCCACGATATGGGCCCGCATATTAACTATAACGAGTCTCCGTTTTTCATCACGTATTTAGATCCGTATATGTACGAACTAATGCAGGCTGACTGTGTGTTTCCTCTCGTTTTTTTTAAGCGACTGCACTTCGAACACACACCCGGCTGATATAATCCTATATGAGCAACGAAATCTTAGCCCATATTATCGATGATGTGTCGTTTGAAAATAATGATACGATGTATGTATGGAATTATTCGAACCCCAATTCTAAACCCTGATGTGTCTTTTATTTAACTGATTTCAGAATTCTGGCGTTCACGAAAATCGTACGACTCAACGAACAACAAAAAATTGATCTCGTCGTCGAACCTCGACGTTATCAACAAACAGCAAAGTTCCATCGAGAAGTCCGCATCCTCTTCTTCTTCTTCTTCTTCTTCTTCATCTTCGTCATCGTCGTCGTAAAACTATTACGACATACGTCGATTTCAGATTCTAAATTCTAGATTCTGCTGCATCATTGAACCTGCTATATGTATATGACGCACAGATTATTACGCGTTAGATATACTGCTACGTATATATCTATATGTGCATACGGAGACTGTACTTGTATTATTATTATATTAGCCTGTATATTTATTACGCTATCATTATCATTATTAATATTATTATTATTCTTACTATTGCTTATTATATACTATATATATATTTTTTATATCTTTCGTTTCTTCCTTCATATATATATATTTTTTTTTTTTGTCTTTATTTCTTTTCTTCTCATTACATCATCTATATATAATTTTTAATCTCCTCTATAAATATCTATACGTACATATATACACACACATAATAATTGACAACATATTATTATTTTTTTTAAACGTGCGATTTTTTTTTTTTTTTAACTTTCAATTTTTTTAATTTTGTAACTTTTTTTTTTTTTTTTGAATTCCCTATGTAAATAATAATAATATTTGCGAGAGAAATAACGGAGGTTTATAGGTGGATTATCGATAAAAAATTCTTTTGAATTATATACATAATTAATGAAAATTTTGATTTTGAACTTATCAGATGAAGAGAGAAAAAAAAAAAAAAAAAAGAAAAAAATAGAAAAAAAATTTCCTCAATTTAGTATAAAATTCGATTTAAATCCACCAGAAAAAGCCTGAAAAGGTTGTTCCTGTATAAATTGGACAACAAATGCAGCGCCTCCAAAGACTATTAACTATACTAAAAAAAAAAAAAAAATGAAAAAAAAGTGAAATCGTATTTTTTATCTTTTTTTTTTTTTTTTTGTTTGTACGTCTCGACTGTTCAGAGACTGTGAAAGTGTCCTATATGTAGTATATCTTGATCCTAGGTTTAATATTTTGCAAGAAACAAAAAAACAAAAAAAAAAAAATATAAGTAAAAAAAAAACACGAAAAAAGAAAGAAAGAAAGAAGAAACAAAAAAAAAACCGTTTATATACATAAGTAAATAAAACTCTAGTCATTGTAGACGTATAAGGATATATAATTAATAATCTAAAATTAATAAATAAACAAACAGTCCAAATATTGAAAAAAATTATTTCGTCTTTACTTGAATATCCTATACCTGCAATTTCCAATCCAAAAGTAATTGAGAAATTTTTTTTTTTTCTTTTGCCAACGTCTGAAAATCCTTTCTTAATAATAGATTAAGCAGAAATCCTCGCGATAGGTGAGTAGTGAAAATACATTTTATAACGTACACTCAATGGATTATAAGTTTATGGGAAAATCTATGCTTTTTTTTTTTACTATATAATTCGAAAAAAGGAAATTTGAGTGAGAGTGTTGAGGAAAAAAAAAAAATATAATTATACATTTTCCTGAAATGAGAATTCTGAGATATTTACCTCGAATAAATAATCGAAGATTCGAATATACAATTCCTATCCCATTTGAAATTTCAAATTTCCAAATTTCGATTTCGAACCGCCGATGCATCTTCCCACAAAAATTCCCCATCGATCGATTGTACTGTGCAACGTTATTGCGAATACCGCGGTATCGCGATAAGAGAATAGTTTCAAATTCCAACTCGTCCGGCTCGAAGTATATTTCCGAAGAATGAAACCGGACCGTGAACCGGATCGATTCAATTGCAGACTGACATCGACTGGTCAATTTTATCGGAGATTCGATATAACAAATACTCGATATAACTGATAAGCAATTTATACCTAGATTAGTATACCTATTTACGAGAATCATATTTTTTTATTTATTTTTTTTATCAATTCAGGCTCTTACATTCGATTTTTTTGATTCCTCAATTTTTTATACGACGCTTTCTTTCGCGTTTACCATTTTTTTGAATCTTATTGCAAACCCTCTAACAATCAAAACAATAAAAAACAAACAAAATTATCTGGCCCCCTTTGCTGGTGGATTTCGGGGCAACGAACGTTGTCTGCGGGGGTGTCTGGAACTGCATCAACGGTCGAAAATCAATTAACCTTCAACTGCGAAGAGCGCGTGAGATGAAGAGGGATAGTAATACGGTGGGGGGAAATTCATTGGTTAATTATATCTATCGATATCATCGGCGCTTTTTCGGTTGAAAGAATATACCTACTTCAACGGACTAACAACGGTACGTATATTATACCTATAATAATATAATATAATTGTGCGATCGGTCGGTAAATTCTGAAATTGAGACTAGAATGAATTGAGTTATATATACGATGGGCGTCGAATTTCGGTAAATAGATAATTATTAGCTGCTATATGGGGAGTAACTAATCGTCGACCAGTTTCTAACGGTCAGAATTCAATTATCGACTGTGTTATATATATTTTCTATATCAACGGAGTAAATTTTTTGTAATTCATCTTCAACGAGAAGATTATATAATTGATAGACAAATTTTTATTCTAATTTACTTATTTATTATCATTTTTTCAAACCGACGAGAGACGATTTTGAGAATTCGTAACAACGTAAACGAGAAAGACAAATTTTAATTTATTCATTTTCAAAAATTCGGAAAGAGTTATAATTTCGCGAGGAAATTTTTTGACCCCCTAATCATCGGAGGGAAATATTTGGGACATAAAAATCGGGCTGAATTTAATTTAATAAACTGAAGATTTCAACTTTACATTGAATATCAAAGTTCAAATTATTGAATCTTTTATTTGGATAGATTTCAGTCCTTTTTTCGATCTGTTTTTCTCACACTCGAGTCCCAAAGATCCGGATTGAACTCTCAAACGATAAAAAGTCTGAATTTTAATCTAACTGACTTCCAGTTTTTAGAAAGAATATTTTCCCGGAAGTCTGGATATTATAGTCGATTGATGAAAACACGTGAAATCGAAAGATACGGATATGGGTTCAAAATTCAGAAAGCTACAGATCGGAGTACCGTCCGGAACTTAAAAAATTCGGAATATCTACTAAAATCAAGATGATAAAAAGAGTCATTCGTCTATACCAGAACCGCAAGTGTAATTCAAATTGCAAAAAATCTAACGGAGCATCGATTACGAACGTTAATTTCAATTAGTTTCCCTTATACCTGCAGACCTGAAAATCGAGGGAGGGTAAAAATTCAATGAACCATAATTACCGGACTTTGTATGTAGCTGTATCTATGTATATATGTATGTGTGTACATATAGATCGAATATTATAATGAATTCGTTGATTAAAAAACTGCATCGACATGTACCCGTCTACCTACCGACCCGGAATACCAAAGTTAAAGTGAAATTAGTTTTATTACGAAAATGGCCAGCTAGGATGACAAACATTAACCCCTCTGCCTCGACTGCAAGGGTGGTAAAAACCAGCTGCCCACCGCACATATTGCATTATAGGAGCGGGTGGAGAGAGAGAGAGGGAGAGAGTGAGTCGTTATGGAACATAGTTCGGCATGCGCATCAACCCGGCATAATTAGCCATATATAGGTATATATATATGAAATATAACATATATACAGTACACAGCCGTGTGTATACCGAGTTCCTCCCCCGCTGATGGCTGTGGCTGGTTCAGGGGGGCCCCCATGAAAGCAAGAATCGAGAACCCCCATGGCACGCGCGAACCTCCAGGTGGATCGGTACGTTACAAAATTTAGTATATATGTGTAATATATACCGGTGTTAGTATATATATACATATACCTATGTATATATAACTATATATATGTATATGTACGCGGAAATTCTCTATTCCGTTAATTTATTATAGTATTGGTGTCGGTGTTGGTGTTTAGCTGTAGTCGTGTGGCCTGGGCGAACCGATTAAGGGACACTGCAGCAACAACCACCCATCATCAACAACCGTGCGTCCTACGCGAAACCATCGAACTCTTCAGCTGCCTAATTCGCCCCTCTTCTCTATCATACATATACTATACATGTATATATACGTAAATATATTTCTTTCTTTATCTAGCCTATTGTCAATATCGACAATTTTCACCTATACGTGCTGCAGACGACACGTTACATTAATTTAGCGCACGCTCTCTCTGACATTACGCAACGGGGTTGATATGCACGACGTGTGTATATATGTACGTATGTACATTCGTTAGGTACGAGTCGATGATTATATATACCTATATACTCGGACACCGGTTCTCTCGATTCCATTTTTCTTTCCTTTTTTTTTTTTTTTGCTCAGTTTATAGTTCAGTTTAGGTTGGTTTAGTTCATAGTTCATACTTCGGGGAATCGGATGTACGTTTGTCATCGTGCCTATAAACACGTGGGGGCTACGGTATAGGCGCACGAGCCTGCGATTAGTTTTTGATGACAGTTTTAAATTACCTTATACCTGACCTGACCCGCAGGGGGTCTTATATATACATACCTATATACAGGGAGATAGAATATAAAAATATATAAACGAATGTAGAGTAAATAAACATACCTATACCTAACTACATAAACATTTAATTACAATATAGATGATTATGATTAGGTATATGTATATTATAGAGTTGATTAAAGGGCGATGTATATAGAGATTTTTTTTTTGCAGATTTTTGAATTGTTTTTTTTTTTTTCACTGCTCATTTTTTATACGCTTATCTTTATACCTAGAGACATAGGTATATACATATATATGTATATCCGGTTCGTATATAGAATACTCAAAGATCACAGATCATTTTTTTTTTTCTTTTTTTTTATATACATATATATAGCTTAGGTATAATCTGCGATCTGTGAAACGATTGTAATATACATTATAGGTATGTATAATACCAATATATACCTACATATAGGTATATATAGAATATAGTTAGATATATAATATATTTGTCGAAACCACGATCTGAATTTTTACACGCACTTATTTTATTCTATATATCGTGAACACGAGATATATATATATATATGTATGTATATCTATCTATATACCGGACGTTGAGATTTTTTTTCTACTCGCGTCTAAACTTGTGTATTTTAACTATGTAAATACATACGTATACGCATACGGCATGTATATGTATAGATAAATTGTAGATGAATATCGCGGAGTGTTTTTTTTTTTTTTTCGACTAAAAGACATACATATATAGGGAAAGGGTATAACAAGGCCAATGCCTTGCAAAAAAAAAAAACAGAATCCGATGGATAAATCACTAAATTAATAAATCACAAGTTTATCTATTATATATGTATGTATTATATAAATATATACTCGTAGGTACAGAAGTGTGAAAATGATCGATCGATATCTCACACACGTTCTCAATGTATAATCATTCTTTACGGTTAAACCGTGAAATCGTGACCTGCACCGGTCAGCCAAAAAAAAAAAAAAATGAAACGAAACGAAACGAAACGAAACGAAAAGAACCCGTCCGAAAACTAATATATATAGTATACACCATAAAGAAAAAATTCCGGTAGCATTCGTACGGGGATATTATTAATAATGGGGTAAAAGAACGTGTCTCTTATTATACGTTTCATTCATTTTATTCATACAACATATTCGTTAAATTCGTTTTATATATCTCCTGCACACTCTCTCGTGCTTCGTCGTCTCTCTCTCTCTCTCTCTCTCGCTCTCTATATGTGCATATATCTATAATAAAAATCGAGAGGAAAGGTATACACATAAACGCGTTGAATAGGGCTAATTGAAGCGTCGGTTACACCCCTGGCGCGTCGTACCATACAACTTTGACATTTGTGTGGACACAGAGAGTGAAATGGTCCGCGTCGATTTACATACTGGGAGTAGTTATATATCGGTGTGTACAGGTATATGAGTGATAATATTACTCTCTCTCTATTTCTCTCTTTCTCTCGGGCAAATGTCACTCGACGAGTTCATTAGAGAGTCTATAACGCTATTGTACGATGGGATCACACATACACATACACGTATGTTACCTTATACGTATGTACGGTTGTTGTTCGTTATTTAATAAATTTATGGACCTATACCAGGGTTGGCTTGACCATAAAGGGCGTTTAATGTTCATTAACGCAATGAATAAGAATAAGAATAAGAATAAGGAGAAGAAGAAGCTCTCTCTGTTTTTTTTTTTTACCAAGATTCAGCGGTCAAAAATGTCCGTTACGAGTCTACTGACCACCGAATCTGCTTCCTTACTTCCTTCCTTCTGGTTTGAAGTATAATTTAATTATTCATAGGACAGAATAGCTATCGGGAGTTTAGTGGGTTTCGATCGTGAGAATGATTCTTTTTTTTTTTTACCTTTTTTTCGTAAGGGTTGAAATTACGTGCGGCAATAATATGTATAACGTTTTATGTCGTATATCTATAGATTCAGGTTTGGTTTTTCCTGGAGATCGTTGTTCGAGCGTATGAAGAAAAGAAACGACGATAGAATGAAAATATAAAATAAACTAAAGCCTAGCTTTTCCCTTTACATTTTTCTTTTCTTTTTTTTAAATCCGAAATAACGTGGGCGTTGGCACGCTCGTCTCATTGATGATGCTGCTGCAACAGATTCAGGTTCTCTATTTATAGCAAGAGAACCTCGTATACGTTGTTAGTATTATACCTATACACACACACACAGGCACGTATAGGAGCCTCTTTTAAATTCTTTGATAATCCGGACCTTCTTATATTATCCTCATTCTCATTCTCATTCTCATCCGCATCCTTAACCTCGTCCTACGTAAAACTCCTACTCTCGCCTTTCTCTCATCTTCGCGCATTATCGAAGTGAAATTCTTTACCCAAATTCTTAGATTCTTCTTAGATTCTCAACACGTTTGAATGTAATCGTAATTTCATTCATTCTGGTTTCCGTAGAAATAACAAAAAAAAATTACTCACCATTATCGTAGCGACGAATTTACAAATTTTGCAAATCTCTCTCGGAAGGAAGGAAGGAAAGACGGATTTCTTCTGTCCGTTCGACAAACTTGACGATCAATTATCTCGAGAACTGCAACAAAAAAAAAAATAAAAGAAATGCATCCATTAACTGATGGGCAGGAAAAATTTCTGTATACCTGTCTCACATCGAAATCGAATCTTTGGAGACTTATCAACGATTCAAAAAACATAAAAAATTGAAATTTTGAGAAAAAAAAACATCCTCATTTTCGATATCGATCATCTCCGGAATAGAAAGAGAGAGAGAGAGAGAGGGAGAGAGAAGAAAAAAGTCAAGTATACGTGGATATATGCATGTGTCGCTCCGTGCGACTCGACTTCCTGACAAATTTATTTCCGTCACTAATTCCCTATACACGCTGTGCTCCTGGAGTCCCGGAGTCATGCAGGAACAGCAGTGACAAGCAGCTTGTAACCAACGTGTGCAGCTGCATCAGCATCAACATCAGCATCCCTTGACTGCTGCAGTACATATTGCAACTGCCACGTGACCGTACAGGCGAGCACGTGTCTCGCATCTCCGGAGTAAAAATTTACATTAGGGCACACACATCCAGCCCCCAACGTAAGCCCCCCTGTTTTTTATTTCCATCACGGTTTTCGAAAATTTCGACGACTTTAAAATTTTTTTTTTTTTTTTTTCAGCGATCTGTTGTAGATATATATTTATTACGGGTGGTTCGATTTTTTTTTCAATTTTTGAAATACATGTTTCCACAGGAAATTAAATTCTCTACAAAAAAGCTCTGATACGTTTTCTTCGTAAATTCAACGAATGAAAAGTAATGAAGCCTTGAACGTGAACGGATAATAACCATATGCTTCTTTTGTAGAGAATTTAATTTCCAATAAAAAAAAAAAATATATTTTCAAAATTTGAAAAGAACAAAAAAAAATTGTCAATACTTTTATTGGAGAAAAACGAAAAAAAAAAAATTCTCACGTGTTGTACGAATGCGTGAAAATGGATTCTAATCGATCGTGCTGCATCCACGTTGATCGTCGATATTTTCAAAAATCCTAATCCTAATAATAACGATAATAATAATGATAATAACGATATACAAGGGATCGTGGGATTCGATTCGTACATTACGTCGTGTACTTCGCGTATCGTTCTGCGCGTATCAAATTTAGCCCCGCGGTTATTAGTTCATATTGAGTCCCGGTCGGAGAGGCAGACTTACAGAAATTGGAATGGCTGCAGTATAGTGGGTTGCAGGATAAAAAAATCTTTTTTCCTGTGAGAGAAAAAACTCTCCCACGTAGATATATACACATACATACATATATTCGTGTATATAGGTATATATATAGGGTATGGTACATGGATAAAGATTCTGGTCAGCGGAGCAAGACACCGCAAAGGTGCGACCGTATCACATGCATATATCGAACGGTGCGAGGTGTTGACCGTTGACGATATACGTATAATTTATATACGATGTCGACTGCAAGGGTTAACGCCGCACCAGTCCGTCTCCTTCTTCCTCACCCCTTTTTCTTTACCTCTTCTTTGCTTTCTCATTTTTCCCTATACATACCTATATAGGTATGTATTGGTATATTATATACAGCGAGAAGTGTCCCACGCTCGCGGTCACCGATCATCATACTATGGGAATGAACGATCTGGCGTTACACATGCACATACCATGCCATTATACCATATAGCTAGATGTTAGTTATACCGGCGACAATTGAGCCATCTCGGATGGCTCCAGGATGAAAAGACAAAAATAAATAAATAAATAAACTTATTAACGATTAGGTATTGAAGAGACCATAGGATCCGCGGAGATTGAAGGAGTAGGCAATCGACTCTGCAATCAGAGATATACGTGAGAACGTCTTTCAAAAATTCCTAAGTAAAGTATTTTGCTGCAATTCTCACGATATATTGCAGTTAGTTTATATAATAGTCCAAACGTATCGAGACGAGACGATTTAGGGTTAGAAGATTCTCATACCAATTGACTCTAGTGGTTTCTAGAGTCAAAAAAAAATCGTAAACATATTCAGTATATATATCCATTACGCTCTGGGATGTAGAAGTCCACGAATGTGGATCTGCAGTACCGGAAACTGTCGTAACGTAGCTTCTTTTTTTTTTTTTTGTTTTTGTTTGAATTGGGACATCCTAACGAACAAATTGAATGAACTGAATCGTAAATTTTGGAGCTGATTGTCATATAAACGAGTGGTGAAATTTTTTCGAAACTTGGTGGTCCATCTTCTTGAAGTTTAAATATCAAAAAAAAAAAAAAAGAAAAAAAAAACTGTACAAAGCGATGAAAATTAGCGACGGGTGTATAAAAGACAGTTTTTTTAGCACTAGGCTAGGGCCCAGGATGCCCTGCCTATCCTGTCTGCGCGTACCTATAGCGAGGTGTAATCTTCGAACCGTGAAATGGCCAAAAGCTGACCAGTACAAACAGCGTTAAATATATAACGACGAAATAAACGGTGCAGTGACGGAAATAGAGAGAGAGAGAAAGGTGTATTGATCATTCGCAAATTGAGAAAGCTAAACAGGAATAGAAGCTTCTGAAAAAAATAGAAAAGATGTGAAAAGGAGGAAATTATCGAGGATTTTATATCCCGAGAGAATATACACACATAAAAATATCATCTCTGGAGTACAGCCACTCAAAGTTGTCTACATATACGTGTACGAGGATCTGAGAGAGAAGACATTTGGCTCTGACATGGGAATACGTATATGTTAGGCATGCGATGGCAGCCTGGTCTGTAATCGGTCAAAGTACCTCTATGTACTTCTATACTTGAAGATAATGAGGCAGTAAAACTTAAACTAAAACTAAACCTAAACCTAAACTGACCTAATCGCTTATATTCCCAAGTCAACGAATGCGAGGCAAACACACGTACGAGTCCAAAGTGGAACTATGACCCCGAGAATTTTTTCCACACCCGTTTAAATAGCCCGGTGCACTGTTGCAGCTATTCTGTACATAGGTATGTGTACATATGTATAATGGTCCGACGAATTTCGGAAAATTTAAGCAAGGGAACTGTTACACCGTCTGAAACGGAGTCTCGCATGCGTTTAGAGATAGAATAATGAAGGAAGAATATCGTTCTAATCAAGAGACTCGGTAGAGTCTCGCGCCATACGATATTACCAGGGATATTGCAATTGCACACTGCACTTGTAAGAGTGGGTAATAAAGATAAGAATATTTATGGCTCATGGAGCTCAAGGCTGCACTGCATTATGAACGCCCGTGAAAGTTTAAACTGCAGAATTGCATAGCTTAATAGCATTAAGATAATAGCAAACTGTTGCGGTGTAATTACGCAATGTCACGTGTGCAGTGTGTCATACCATTACGCTGATAATAACAACGGCGAAAAATTCACGCCAATGCTTTACCGCTCATAGTCTTGATCTAGGATCAAAATCGCCAGGACATAAAACTGGTTAAGTTCCAAAAAATTTGCTCCTTTCTTCATTTCATTTCATTTTTACTTTTTTTTTTTTCTTCAGACGGTGTACGAATATTAATAGAATCAACCCCTGCCTCTGTCACTTTGTCCTTCGTTCTTGGTACTCGGTTCCTTGCCTCCACTGTTAGAGGATGTCGTCTTGTATTTCTAAATTTGTATTTCTCTCCCTCTGCTCTCTGCACGCAGCCCTCTGACCCGCGATCCGGAGTCTTGAGGCGTCACGTTGGGATAATGTACGGTACGGTATGGTTCGGTACGGTACTGTACTCTACCGCTCTCTGTGCATGTTGGACTATTAATAGTTACACTCCATACGGTACACAAAATACACACCTAGTCATACTCTACATACACGTGCAGTGCACGTATACTCGCAGGTATAACCCAACCAAACGCATTATGTGCACAAGAAGAAGAAGAAGAAGAAGAAGAAGAAGAAGAAGAAGAAGAAGTAAGAACGTACTTTGGTACAAGACCGTAGCTGCGTAGTAGCTAGTCTCTCCGGAACTATACGCGCAAGCACTCGCCAGTTGTAGTTAATAAAATTGATACTAAAATTGAAAAAAAATTCTTGTTAATTGTCCGACCGTCTATCAAAAATTTCTAAAATCTTAGCCATTCTGCTCGCTTTATTTATCGCAATTTTCTCGAACCGTTTTCTCATAATTTACATCATCGTAATCGAGATAATCGCCATGCTAGCCGAAAGACACAGGTGAGTGACTTTTGTAAAATTGAACAAACGAATGAGAATCTGATCGATCAATTGATCAATTCCAAAAAAAAGAAAAAAAAAGAGAAGAGAAGAGAAGAGAAGAGATACAACGAATCTGTGAAAAATATTCTTTGTCCGTTGAATTTGGTAAGGGTTTCCTCTTCGCGGTGTACGATTACGGGAGTGCAAGTGCGGAGATAGGGTATCCAGTGATTGTTCACACGAGTAGTTATACTACGGTGTATGTGTATATAAAAGTACGAACGTATATACGGAAAAACGTTACGTTACGTTACGTTACGTTACGTTACGTTACGTTACGTTACGTTGAGTTGCGGTACGGTTACCACCTCATCCGGTATATACACACTAAAAACCTATACCTGCAGTCTTGAAATCTCTTTCTTTCCACCTTATACACCTACTAACATTTCATGCGGGATTTAAACGTATAATATTACGCACAGGTCCTTCCTGTACCTCGGATATTGTACTCTGCAAGGATATGATGCTCCTTGTGTGGATATATATTTGTACGTGTGTGAGAAGTATATTATTGTATATGTGAGAAGGGAAAAGGACACTTGCTCTAAGGATTTGGGTTTCTTCATTGTTGTGTAGTATACCTGATGCTATTTAAACCTCCCTCCACTATACTGTCCGTATAACGTAGGTGCAGTACACCGCGTGCACGTTTTAAATTCGCTACTTCAAGATCTCCCTCTCTTTTTTTTTTTTCTTTCTTTCTTTTTTTTTTTTAAGGACAAGATAAAGAGGTGAAATTACACCCCATTATATCGAGCATATGAAAATTCACTGTTGTGTATACTATATTGTACCTACGTTTGACGGAGTATTATCGTCATTATTAATACTATAAAGTTAGCCAAAACTCGAGAACTTGATATTCGCATTAAATTTTCGGATAATTCTTGAACTTTTTAAAGTTTTCAGTTCTTCGCATTTACGATATTTCCCTGCAATTTGACTATACCGTCCCGAGCTTTGCCGCGGTGTTCGGGGAAAAATTCGTAACCGTCTCAAAATGAATTCGCAATTTTTTTTCTATTTCTTCTGCGAACCCTGGTCTCCCGATGCAAAAAAAAAAAAAAAAAATTCTACATTGATCGAAGAAAAAAAATTACATACGTTCTATGCGAGACGAGACGAGACGAGGCTAGGCGAGGCAAAGCGATTTCACTTTTGACGTACTATGTGCAGTATAAATATAAAAAGCTCGCGTGGGTAGTCAAGAGATCTTAACCTGACTCAAAGCAGTTTTTATTGTCAGACCGCGTATATACATAAGTATACATATATGTATACGCGTCTATTATAAGCGTGCTCAGTTTCAAGTTGTGAAAGAAGAAAAATAAATAAATCAATAATAATAATAATAACAATTTCGAAATACGCAAATTCTGTCTCTTTTTTGTTTTTATTCAACGTTGTCCAACAATTTTGCAAAATATTATATATAACTTCGTTGTTTAGTATTTCAAAATTTCGAAACAAATTGAATAATAATAATAATAATTATTATTATTATTATTAATTTTTTTTCATACAGGTATAATGTATATGACGTAATATACACAATTTCCGCATTTTTTTCAAGTTTCTTGAATTACTCTGTACATATTTGAATTAGTATATACCAATATAAATAAACTTTCGAAGTAAATAATGAAATTGAATTCGGAATTGGTTCTTGTCGCGGAGTTCACGATTGCGTACGGTCTATAGATATTATTTTTATTTATTTTTTTTGTTTAATTTACTCGGTGCGAGACTCTACCGAGTCTCTTGATATGCATATAATAATATGATCGATATAAATTTTTCCTCCAAGATCCGCGATAGGATTTATAACGCAACGTATATAATGCAATTGCATCTTACCGCGAAATTTGATTAATAAATATTATACTCGTATGTGTTATATATACGTGTACGCATACGTACGTTGCTTCGGTAAATATATATATATATATACATATGTCTAAAAATATACGTATATCCAAGCTCTCTTAAAATATCCTTTTTGTATGAATACGTAAACGTACATATACATATACATATGCGTATTAGGTATGGATATACGTACACACTCGTATTTATAAGTATATAAGAAGTACATATATACGTATATATAAACGGCGCCCGTTTGCCTGCAGCGATGCCTCTGCCAGCCTAAAGGCAAATTACTGTTTTCTCGCACTTCTCGATTCGCGAACTGCTTTACGATGGAATATAGGTAGGTATGTATGTACGTATGTACATACGTGTATATGTATAGGTATATAGGGAACGGCGCAGATGAGGAAAGTCAGTCAACCCTTTTACGGACGATTGTGTATATAATATATATGAATATATACATAGGTATGTATATACCTGTACGTACATATTGCTAAACTGTACCGTCACACCCCGTCACAGGGTTTTTCCAAGTTTCCTTTAATTTTCTTTGAAATTATTATTCGCGAACTTTCGATAGGTATTTAAGCAAACACGTGCTTCTACTGCTGCTGCTGTTATCGCTGTTGCTAATTCTTGTCGTGCTGCTGCAGGTGCGAGAATCGGACGAAATTGTCGATTTCGCGTTTTTTTTTTTTTGTCATCATTTCGCACTTTTACTTTTTTGCTTCTACCTATTTTCTTTTTTTTTTTTCCCAGGGATTTTTATATCAACGATCCTCGTGCTGCTGCACAGGTGTTTAAATTCAGAATGCATATAGGTATATACCTTATTCACATCCGTATGTACCGTAAATAATCTTTACTTTATCTTCTATTTTTTTTTTTTTTTTTTTTTTTTTTCATCATCTTTTAAATTTGATAAAAATTTTTTTTTTCAACTTCTTCTTTTTCAAAGACAGCTGCGTTGAACGATTAAAAGAAGAAAAAAAAATTTACACCCCTGCAGTCTTGTCACACAGATCAATTATAACGTTTCTATGATAATGAGATTCAGAAAAAAAAAAAAAAACGAATTTTCACAATCCTACGGTGAGACAATTGACATTTTTTCTATTTTTTTATTTTTTTTTATTTCGTATTTCTTCTTTTTGTTTTTTGTTCTTTGGGATGAAACACGTTTTTTTTCCTCTGTTTTCCGATTATCGATTATTGTATAATTAATCGATTTTTCGAATTTTCAGACCTCTGACTCTCCACCGTTTTTAAAAATCTGCAAAAAAAAAGACTGTTCGTTTTATTTTTTTCTTTTCTCAGCGACGAACATGAACAAAAAAGAATTAAAAATACGACTAACTCGAGGAAAAATGGAAAAGTAACTAATCTCGACTTAAACATTACGAAAACAGGAGAACTCGTATATAGATTTAGAGTATTATTATTATTTTTTCTTTTTTTTCTAAATCGTCGGAGCGTGACGGTTAGCGTAAGCAAAATGTAAGTAGGGTACTGCAAGTTTACCCACATACCTATTACCTATATTGTTTTCCCCGCGTCGACGCAATAATATATGAACGAACTATGTACCTATAAGTAGAATAAAAATCTACTAGGTATTATAAAGGTATGGTTATAACACGTGGGACAAAGAATAATTAGTACTGTGCCCCGTTGTCGTTGCGTATATACGTTTACCTGGAGCCCCCTGCCGGAGTATGAGAAACCGTTCCGGTACTTTGAAAAAAGAGAAAGAAAAAAAGAAGAAGAAGAAGAAAATGAAATAACAGAAAATTTCTATCTCATTTTTTCCAAATCATCTTTTATCCTCGTAGTTTTGTAATTCTTTTATATCGTTCTGAAATTTTTTAAGACGAGAAATTGATAGCGTCACGGTTGTCTTTTCACCTAATTTTGTGATTTCTAATTTTTTTTTTTTTCTTTTTTTTTTTTTCTTTACGCTTTTGAAACGGAAGTACGACGTGTGCTTCTGCTGCTGCTGCTGCTGCTGCTGCTGCTGTAACTCCGAAACACACGTCGCGCTTTAGTCTTCTTATACTAATTCACGGGCTTGGCGACATCTGACAGGAAGTCGACTCTACCAAAGCGTAGCGGGTATATAATCATACATATATACCATATATGTATGTATATACATATAAACCTATACATGTATATAAGAGGTATTTAAAATCACTGTGAAACTAGTCGCGGTATGCAGCCTGAAGCCTGATGAAGTCCGAAGTCTGAGATCCTGAAGTCTGAAGTTTAAAGTCTCCTAAATCCCCTCGAGAGAAAAAAACAAAAAAAAAAAGAAGAGACCGGTGTTTAAACAACGTTCTTTCCCGCGGAGGGGAATCACAGGGAGAGAGACTAAACGATATAGAGACGGGGGGGAAGAAAAAACGTAAGGAAATAAATAAGGGAAGGAATTAAGAAGGAACGAATGAACAAATGAAAGAAAAAAAAAAGAAGAGAAGAGAAATAAAGAATGAGAAGAAAAGATTCCCGTACTGAACGATGAAGAGGATTCCTAATTGAATCGCTATTCAATTTTTGATCGATTATACTCGATCGTTCGATATTACAGATAAGAGCATAACCGCGGCCGAAATAATACAATAGAATCGTGATGGTGATCGTGGGGTCCCGAAGCGGAGCAGGATCAATATCCCTTTATTTCTTTTTTTTTCTAGTCCCTTTATTTCCTATTTTATTTATATATAATTTTTTTTTTTTTAATTTTGGGGGAAAAGTATATACATATGTATGTATGTACACCTAACTGAAGAAGAAATCCGTTAAATTATTATATACAGGTATAGCTAATTTTACGGCCCGATTTGTCTCTGAATATATTTCAAGGCCTGTGAATACCTACAGGAAACAACAGTTGCACCTCGTAGAGGTATGAGGTATGCACCTTATCCTACTCGAAAGATTTTAACGTGCCTATATACAGCTGTATATGTATACCTATACATACATATACGTATATGGCAAATTATTCGCAAGGAATAAGAATAATAAGTACATAGTTATGCATATACGTATATACGTATATGTATACGGATATGGGTGTATATATAATATATATATGGAACCGCGTGAACCGTAAAAGGAATGAATGTAATGAATGAATGAATGAATGAATGAATGAATGAATGAATGAATGAATATATAAATGCATTCCATTCGTTATTAAATTTATGCATTTCCTCGAGATTATCGCGTTATATTGTCTTGTATATACATACCTGTATGTATACATACCGCAATATCTCTATAATTTTTGTCTTTCTCTCTCTCTCTCTCTCTCTCTCTCTCTCTCTCTCTCTCTCTCTCTCTCTCTCTCTCTATCTCTCTCTCTCTCTCTCTCTCTCTCTTTCTCTCTAGAGAAAAAATTCAAAATTATTGATTTTATAAGAAATACGTTTGTTTTTCAATTTGAAACTTCCGTCGTCTTATGGGGGTCCGGTTAATATTAATATTTAGAGCTAAAAATTTACAGGAATTTTTATTTTTATTTTATTTTTTTTTTAACCGTTTGAAAGAGTTTTTCAGAGGGCGTTAACGATCAGGATTCAAAAATGACCTTTATAAGGACCGTCCTAATGTATAATACATATACCCATATGTAGCGATTATTAGTCACCATTTTTTTTTTCTTTTTTTTTTAACGATTTTATCATTCTCTCGTTTATAATCAAATTAATGGAATTTTTACCGAGAATCAGTCAGCCGGATTCGATGAAAAACTTGTCTGAGCTTGTAGCTGCTGCAGTATGACGATATCCCAGCTATTACTGACTCATTTCCGCGAGGCAATGTACGCCGGTATAACATTTATATCTATATGTATGTATATGTATACACGAATGGTCCATATGGGTTAATTTTAAAATACAAGATACTGCAGCTATACTTTTTAAACATTTTTTTTTTTTTTTTTTTTTCTCTAATGCAAGTTCAACGATACCTATATCAAGCATCTCGCAATTTATTGAAACCCATACGCACAATTGATAGAGATCATTCACTAATAAATTAAGAAAAGAGGATAATTTTGAATTTTGGAATCATAGGAAAAAATAACAAAAAAAAAAAACAATTTTTCTTCTTTCTATTTTTTTTTTTTGTATGTATGTAAACTATTTTCACTGATTTTTTTACCCTCATATATGCGTATATACCATATACCTATTTACCTATGAGAAGTTATCTTGAAAGTTATCACTCAGTCATTGCCAATTCAGTCCTCCCCAAGGTTTTTCGACTGTTTTTCGCAGGCTTGCATCCCCATAAACCTCGGCTTAAACTGCAGGTATCTATAAAACAATAGTTTTCCCTAAAATGAGAATGGCAAGCCTGCGAAAAACAGTCAAAAAACTTGGGGAGCGCCGAGTTTGGCAATGACCGAGTGATAACTTTCAAGATAACTTCTCTGTATATGTATACATATACATAGTTTATATATACGGGTATAAAATGACGTGCCAGTCGCTGCACCGCGCTTGTGAATATATGGTGCAATACACGATATGTATATACATATACATATATGTATACATGTACGTATGTACATACCTACGTGAACGGAGGCGACCGTTAGTTCAGCTGGACATGGCCAGTATGTAGGTTGTGTAGCTGCATCTCGGATTAGCTTGCGAATCGCGATTTTCATATCTGGGTCAGAATTGTTGTACTCTATTGTTTGCCAACGAGGAATTGTACGATAATTGTACAAGATAACGAGAGATATGATGCATTCTGGGTAAATAAATAATAAAATTACTAACCAAAAAATATATATATACATACATAAATATATATAATTTCAATAAATACCGGGAGACATGATATATAATATAATATAATATAATATCATCATCGATCGGATAAAATTTTTTTATTTTTTTTTTTTCTACAAATTTGTATACCGTTTATTTTACGATCAATGCCCTATAATTATTCTTGTTTGTATAATATGTCTATACACATACAAAGGTATATGTATATATATATGTATATATGTATATATATGTATAAAACTGGTAAATATCTCGCTATAATAAAGTGAATCATAATTAGTCTTCGTGAATCATGATAATAACGAAATTAAAGTTTACTTCATATATGTATATGTATAGTAATATACGGATGCGAGAGTTATTAATTCTGAACTGATCACGCCAATGTGAACTCCATGACTTAATTCTTATACGAAAGAAACGCTTTTAACTATATAGTATATATAACCATTATTATACGTTACATACATTATATACCTATGTGTATATATATTTTTCTGCATAGCAACTCGAACCGCGTGAAAGGTGAGTGAATATCGTGGAATATATGATATATGCATGTATATATATATATTTATCGAATACTCATATCGCGTTCTACTATATATGCATGGGTATAGGTATATGATTGAAAATAAAAAAAAATAAAAAAAATAAAAAAAAAAACGGTTCGACATAAATAATATAGTATATAATATATAATATATATATTCTATCAGAGTTGAGGAAAATATGAAAAAAAAAAAAATTGTCTGATAAGAGAGAAAAGAAAAAAAATGAAACAATGATATACCCTGCAGAAGAAAAATTAAAATAACACGATTAACAATAAGAGGCTTGTCCTTATCTACCACCGCGTTAATTCTTATCAATTTATTGTCATAAGATAATACAGAGTATATTATATTGGAACACGTGACTGCACTGCAAGGACGTCGGTTATACGCAATTATAAACTGCAGCGCCCCGGCGGAGACTGTTTGGCTTTACCAGCTGTTTGCCGCAGTCTCATATATATTATAATATATATATATCACTTGTTATGTTATGTTATTAATTAATTTTTTTTCTTCTTCTTCTTCTTCTTCTTCTTCTTCTTATGTTAATTTATTTATCAATTGTTATCCTCTTAATTGATCATTCGTTATTAATCGATTATTATCATTGACTCTCTCTCTGAATTATAATTCTTCTACATATAATATACGTATACATATAGTATGTACAGGGTCGTATTACGGTTTTGATATCCCCTGAAGGCCGATATCTCCCAGACCAAGAGAGATACGAGAATATATTTCGGGACAAAAGTCGTTTTCAGTGGAGGCGCCGCTGAGGTCAGAGCAATCTGTTTGCTTTTTTTTTTTCTCTCGATAGAAATTCATATTTTTTGAAAAATCTTGATCGATCTTGAAAAATCGTACGACTTCTGTATGAAACAGTTTTTTTTTTTTTTTTTTTTTTTCTGAGAAACCAATTCTTCGTGATATTCGGCTGAATCACTGAATAACTCAACTTTTAAGAACATTTCACATCTGAATTTATCAAGTTTGGTGAAAAATCGCGAGGGACAAAAAAATGCATATCTCTCTTGGTTTGAGAAATATCGAGGGAAATATATATATCGGCTTGGGAAAATAAAAACCACGTTTACACGAGCAATCGACTATTAATTGATCAATTTCTTATAATTCAGAATTTATAAATTTTGTCATTTAAACAAAAAAAAAAAAAAAACGTACAGAAAAGATACGACTAATTTTTTTTTTTTTCTTTTTTCTTTTTTTTTTCTTTTTTCTCTTTTCTTGCAAATTGCTGTTATTCAGCCGGGTTTCGTGAATGTATATAACATACATATACTTCAATGCGCGCGCAATTTTCACCCTCCCCGAAATCACCCTTGGTAAGAAATGTCTATCGATTATACGTACGACCATGTTGTACGGGGTGTTTTGTAGCGAGATCAGAAAGAGTCATAACAGGCCTATTGCCAATGTCTTGTCTTGAATTTTCGGTATAACGTTTATAATAGCACAATAAACTATATACTATAGCTTACAGTTGGTGGTGTTAACGAAGTTTCATTTTATCATAGGCTGTAACAGTCTGAAACCGGAACTAAAAAGAAAGAAAGAAAAAAAGAAAAAAAAAAAGAAAAAAACGCTCGAAACGAAAAGAGGAAAAAAGTAGAAAATTTCACCCCTGTAAGAAAATAAAAATAATAATAATAATCGTAATAATTTAATATAGAAAAAAAAGATTAAATAAAGAAACGAGTGAAAACGAGAGAGAATAACAAATTCAAATTCCAAAAAAAAAAAAAAAACTTTTTCTTTCAATTTTCTATTTCTTTAATTTTTTTTTTTATTTCTTGGATTTTCGTTTTGGGATTTTTGTGGAAAGAGGGCAGTTGTTTTGAATACGCTCTGTCATAGTTACGATATCGTATATGGTGTATCGTGAAAAATGCATTGCACGCGGACCCCCCCCCCCCCCCCCCCCCCCCCTGCCCCGCGCGCGCGTGCATTGTGATAACGAGAATAGACAGGACAAACGGAGGTTAGCTGCAGGCCCCTGCAGGCGATAAGAAATTACTGGATATACCGTGTATATAGGTATACATATATGTATAAAGAACGATTGTATTATACCAGCTATATATATAGATATATATACATAATTGTATGCGTTATAAATGGGTGCAGTGTATGTTCACCTTCGTACATTATAGGTATATATATATAAATATATATATATACATACATATATATATATTTTTTTTTCTCTCACGATAAAAACCATTATTCAAGGCACGCGCAAAACTTGCGATGAAACAGGTGTAGGTACACACGTCTATAGGATATCGCTAATATACATATATATATATATATAGTATGTATGTACACGCCTGTGCATATATACCAAAAATGTACTCGCGACGCGGCGCCGACAAACAGAAAAGAACTGCATGCATGTGCATGGTGGGTTCGAAATTCACCTGTTCAAAGTTCAACGATGTATATACATATATGTATAGCTACATATGTATAAGAAATCACTGAGAAAACAGGAAACTGGAGATACAATAGGTATACTATATAAAGAAGAAGAAAAAAAATATATATATGTATACTGTTCAGTAAAATGAACGGTGCACTAATCGGAGATAAGTCCGAAACGCGCGAGATTTCTACCGCGAGGCCCAAGAGCCGCGGAAAAACGTTCAGTCCACTTCCGAAATTCGAAACGAAACTTACCGCAGCTTTCCGCGAATTTGACTAGTTTTTGAAAATTCAGTCGAAACGTAAGAAAATTAACGAACGAGTCCGTGGCTCGGTGTTTGTCCATCCTTTTTAACCTCGAGATTACGGTCCTTTTTTTTTGTTTTTATAGGGGACCTTTTTTGTATAATTTTATAAGAAATTTGAAAAAAAAAAAAAATTAATAATCGTAATTTTGCAAATAAACTCCTCAAAGGATTCGAATACCGTTATATATATATGTATACACTTCTTCGCAGAGAATTTATCGAATACTTGACCGTTTGGCATTTAGGGTATAATACAAATGCTCGCTGGGACAGATTATATAGTTAAAACCTGGTCCGACCTTTGACCAGAACAGTTAGATCTGGCTTCTTTCCTCCTGCAAGGCAGCGAACATATTATACAGACACGGTATCGTTTCAGGTCAATGTCATTTTTATTTTTTTTTTTTTACTTCTTTTTTTTGCTCCCTCCAGAAACAAAAACGCAATTTACAGAATAGTTCAATCAATAATCGATTTCCAATATTTCTTTCCATGTTTCCCAATCTTTTCTTATATTCATTTAATTCATATTCGATATTATTCACGATTATTATTCCTCGATTTATATATATATACATATATACGTACATATATGTAAAGGACGAAATCAAAAATTGTTACGAATCAAAACGAAACGAGTATAATTTTTATATATTAGCGAGATATCGCACCGCGTGATCGGGATGCATTATAATGGTCTGCAGAGATCAGTTTTCGAATATCGTGTTTCAGGGCCCGTCTGGCGATGCAGGAGGGCGAAGTTAGCGCTAGGACGGAAACCAGAAGGGGACATAGGGTCGCCAGAAGGCTCTTTCAGGATCAGGATCAGGATCAAGATCCGTATCACAATCACGATCGACGAAATAACGACGAGGGGTCCGGATCACCCCGTCCACACGCTGGAACTGAGGATAACCTCACAAATCGATTGTCTGAGGAGGCCCGTCAAGATCTCGCAAAAGTATGCATAGAAAATTTTTCAAAAATTTATTTTAGAAATAATTTTGAAATTCAAAAAAAATTTTTTTTTTTTTTTCGATTTTTTGATTCTCTGTTCCACTAGAATTTATTTTTTCAATAAAATACATAATTTTGGAATTCAAATTTATATATACATATATTTTTAATTTTTTTTTTCGATTTTCTATTCCACCAGAATTTATTTTGTAATTAATTTTCGCGATCGTTTAATTGTTTTTTTTTTTTCTTTTTCAATTTATTTTACAGGCAAAAAAAAAATGGAATTTCGATTTTGAAAATGAGAGACCATTGCCGGGTCGTTGGGAATGGCGGAAAGTGGAAGCTGCGGAGTTTCAAAACGATGGTGTAAATTCGGAAAATAGTTTGGGAATCGAAGAAGACGACAATTTGGTTGTAAATGACGATGAAAAAAACGAGGAAGAAGAGGATGAAGAAGAAGATGATGACGATAATAAAGTAGACCAAAGAGAAAAATCTGAGACTGAAGCAAACGAGAAGGCTGTTAAGGGAGGAAAAGACTGAGGATTGTAAGAAATAAAGAAGAAGAAAAAAATGGATATTATACTTATACGTAAATATATATATATACGAATTATATATCTCGAGTACAAAATTTTTTATTTTTTATTTTTCCAAATTGATAAATTGAAAAATCAAAATCAAAAAAAAATAAAAAAAAATAAAAGAAATAGAAATAAAAATTTCATACCTGATACAATTATAAAGTATATAATATTATACATATATAGATAAAAATGAAAAGTATAGGAAACTAATTGAAATGCCTATACGTGTATAGTCGATTCGGTTATAAATTATATATAGTTGACCAAAAATTATTTCTGATGCAGGTTGTGGTACGATAGGCCAGTATATAGTAATATATAAAATTTATTATCATATACCTATATATATATACTACTTACGCAATTTTATTTATACGTTTTTCCTTATCTAGAAGAAATTTTTTTTTCCCCCTTTCTTTTTTATTTCTTTTGATAATTGTTTATTTAACGATTCTTAAAAATAGACGAAATTATTTATATACGTATATGCCAAAAAACAAAAAAAAAAACTGTCTATTCAATTCGAAGCTTTTCAAATATATATATATATAGTATATATGTATATACACCTATATATATATGTATATATGTAGATGTATTATCAATTTATTTAATATAATGTATATTAATTGAGCTTTAGTCATATATTTTGCTCTCAATATCCTTTTCAGTCAATTTTTTTTTTTTTCATTTCTTTCTATGTGTTTTATTAAATTATTTTATTAATTATAACAATTATTATTATACATATTTATCGCGCAATTTTATATATATATAGAATTATTATATGTGTAACGTGTATATTATATACAGTTTTAATTTTTTGAAATTTGTTATTTTTTATTTATCTATTTTTTTGTTTCAAGGATAAAGAGAATATGAATCGAAAAATACTCCAATTCGTATATAAAATATCTCGAAATTACATACCTATGCAATATTTATATATGTATACTATATATAACATATTCGATCATATTCACATCGATTATTCTATGCATATATACTATATAATAAAATAAAATGTAAACCAGTTTTTTATTAATTTCATGTGATACAATATATATTTTCTTTTTCACTACCATATAATATATATATAGTATATTCCTATATACATAGATACCTACGGTTTTTGCTTATTTCCTTCAACCATAATACTATGTACTACCTAGTCCTGTATGTATTCCTCAATCCATTTAAATTCATTTAGGATTATGTACTGTACTGTAGTATGTATATCTACGTAGAGTGAAGTCAGCTGTTCTTATTCCTGCCGACCGACCCCCCGTAGTCGTTGGGGTATTTAAATAATTGTTAAACCTCCTATACATATATACGTATACTTATATTGTACTATACATATGTATATAAAGAAAACAGGTGCTTAGCTTGGATCTTTAAACTTTAAATCCGCCCAGATTTCCTTTTGACCATGGGCAAATATCATCTACCCCTGCGGAATACATTTCTAAGAAGGATTTTACCACCCCTGGAGGGATTTTTGAATGACGGACTTTCTCCTGTACGTTATAGGTAGGTATCGGGTATATAAATATACGGAGTCGTTTAAACCTTGTCGTATAAATTAAAGGGACAAGAAGAAGAAGAAGAAGAAGAAGAAGAAGAAGAAAAAGTAAAGAACAAAAAATTTGCAAAATTTTTATATAATATAATTTTTTAATAATAATAATAAAGATAAAATATTATATCGATAATGAAGAAAATCTGGATAGAAAAAAAAATTTGCGTGAAAGAATAAGAAAAATGGAGAAAAAAAAAAAAATTATAGAGTGCAGAGAAATTTTTGAGGGAAAAAAAACGGACGGAAAAAACAAAGAAAAAAAAAAATAAAAAAAATACACAGAAATAGATAAATATCTTCCGTTGCATCGAGGAGGCGACACGCTGTCTGGCTTCATACCGCTCTCATAGTCAGATAACATCGCACAGCGATAAAGTTGATCCCAGAGATTCGATACTCTGGGCTCGCCCCTTATTGGACTTTTTTTTTTTTTCAAATTTTTTACAAACTCCGTAGAGAGAGAGAGATTAGCTTTACAGTGTTTCCTATAACTTTCAATATATGTATACCTATCGATAATACACGGGGATTCCCCTGCAGTCCGGTGTGTCTAGTTTTATATTCAGTTGAAATTTTTTTTTTTTTTTTTGTCTTTTGTTTTTTGTTTTTGTTTTTCTAAATTTTCATCGAGACAACTTATAGCCTAATCGTACAAAAGGGGAAAAATAATTTGAGATTTTTATACATATATGTACCTATATACTGCAATAATTATATTATGTATGCATGATGAACGGACTATAATTAATTATGAGGAATTTTTATCATTATTATACCTATATACGATTCGGACAGATATAGATTTGGGTACATATATTACGCGTATATATACCTATATATATTATCGAACATATGTATCGAATTTATCATATATTCCCAGACAAATATATTATACATAGATCGGTCGATTGAACACGAGTTATTCGCGACCCAGTTCACAGGAGGTTATTATTATTTTACATACATATGCATATTAATACCTATGTATACTATATACATATATACATACTCATATGTGCAGAAATATAGTGCACATATAATTTCAATAAAATATATATACTATACTACATTTTCATCGAATTTTCCCGTATTTCTTTATACATACATATAATACATATCTATTGAAATAAAAAAAATGAATCAATATTCCATATCATATATATAGGATATATTTCTAAACTGTTTAGTCTAGGACGTATTTCTCTGTGTGGTTCCTATATGCACTTCACTTGTATATATTAATATCTGATAAGCCGGAGTCCTTGTCTTTATCCGAGTCAGTCTTTCTACCAATATGCTATCTTGAATGAACTAGTAAAGAAGTCTTAATGAATGTGCTATATCAAATATAACACAGCTGATAAAATTAATTCGTTTCGATTATAACCGCTTGCCAATTCCCAATTAATTCCAATTTGTAAAAATCTGCAAGAGCTGTGCACTATGCGAAAAGCTTAATCCGTCAAGAAATTTGATGATTATTAGGTTCGTTATATAACCAATATATGTACATATTTAAGTACATACATGTATATATATATATATATGTAACATATTTGTTATTACTTGTTATATATGTACATACATATATCGTGATGCTAATTAAATAATAATGAACGACTCTGTGTATACGTATACAAGGTATAATATTATATAATAGAATAAAAATAACCATAGCAATGCAATCCAGTGCAATACGATACGATATTACGATATATACAATACGATACGATACGATACGATAATTCGCGATTGTTATTATAGTCGCGTGTCGTACCTATACATATAATAAGAAATAAAACGTCCACCTAATGATCAATAATGAATAATAATGTCTGACTCACAGCTCGTGGTTCGAATGAACTGCAATTAATATTATTATTAATATTATTATTATATACATGAATGTATTTATGTATACCTATATATGTATATGTATATAAGCCGTTGTGTGCGGTTCGAAATTTAGACTATTCGCAGAAGAAAAAAAAAAAGAAAAGAAAAATAGAGTAAGAATAGAATGATAGTAGAAAAAAAGATGATAGATCTGCTTGAATTAGGGACAGTAATTAGTTTTTTTTTTTTTTCTTTTAATGAGTATGTTTCAGAGCGTTATAGCTGTGACTTTGAGAATCGATGCATCTTCATCCATCAACCCTCTTTCTCTACCTCTCTCTCTCTTTTTCCCTCCGTGAGATGATGAAAAAAAAAGGTATAAATGATGACGATTTTTTGTAAAGAATTATATTCTATTTGTGAAAGACAGGGTAATAATGATGAAAGTTAAATTTGAGAGGAACTCGATTCGAGACGGAGTTCGAGGTATGTGCAGTGTATAACATGGACATATACATACGATAACAATGCGTAAATCGTATAAGACGTACACGGCACCTGGCGCGGTTTTTTCGTTTTTTAAATTTTTTTTTTTATTTTGTGTTTTCATGTGTTTCTTTTTCTTTTTTTTTCCAGAATCCTTTGAGAACGTCTTATATGTATATATATATATATATCCGTGTACGAATTGCACTTCCTGTTTGCAAATTCCCACGGAAGTTCGTACAATTGTGAAGTAGGTATATATATTACAACAAAGGATTGCCAAAATATATGTACATACATATGTAATTCCATATATAAACGATTATTGCTGCAGTAGGTACTCGCAGTTAATATTTTCCTCATTTTTTTCTATATTTTATTTCAATTTTTTTTCCCCCGCTGTTTCAATCAGACTCTAAGTAATTCCAGAGAAAATCGTACGTGCATCAGGTCCTATTCTTTTATTTAAAACAAAACAAAAAAAAATTAAAAATAGGTATATATATAGTCACTTCATCGTTTCATGAGCAAAGATGCATCCGGTGCGGGGGGTATATATGTAAATATATACGTACATAAATATATATACCTATGTATGTATATGAAGTATATGTATAATACATCCCCTCGCCACTTCCTGGATAATAATACTGAGCGAGACGTGGGATTGGGGGTGTCTTTTTATGTTTTTTTTGTTTTTTTGTCATTTTTTAATCCGTCGAAGGTTAAGTATATATGTATATAAATACATACACCCAAATTCTGATATATATATTTTGGAAAAACAAAAAAAAAATTTGTAGGTTTCGTAAAACGAGTCGTCAAAATATTAACAAGATGTTGAAAATTTTTCATGCCGATCAGATCGAACGTGTTATAAACTCGTGTAAATTTTCGACTATATTCCATCATCCAGTTTCCGGGATAACTCGTTTGTAAATAATTCGCTCGAATCCAACCACATGCGTGCGTTTAGTTTTTAAAGTTTTTGAATCGATCGCGCCTAACACCGCGTGTTCGTTACGTAAACCTCGCCTACCTACCTCAGCGCCGTCAAGCGAGTACGAAGTTAACTAAACGATAGGAAACTGGGATAACGCGTCGTCAGCCATCGGAGTACGTTCATTGGCCGATACGACGGCGTAGTAATATTGAAAATAGTTACAGTATACTCGCGTTAAGTTGTCAGTTGTTTACCTCGTCCTCAACGTCCGTAGAGAGTTTCACGCGACCTTGAATAAGTTCCAAATCGATTATTATCAATGAAAACTATAAATTTATAAATAATTAAGAACGTATTTCGAATCGAAATGAGTAGAGGAACTTGAATCCGATTTTTAACGAACATATTTCAGTTAAAATAGACCGATTATCGACCGTCTTATATTACATAAATATAAAATAGCAGACAATCGATCTTTAAAACACGAGGTGGCTACGGGATACTTAAAACTACATTCACGGTTTAACTTCCAAACCGGCAGGCGCGGAACAGCACGCGACTTTCAAATTAGATTTTATACATGTATATGTATATATTTATATGTATATTTATGTATGTACGTGTAGAGGTATATATGTATACATATATACCAAGTTAGGACATCGATACAGAATAACGCCGAAACGTTCCGCGAACTCGAATATGATATACCTATAGAACGATAAATATTTGCCACCGCGCGGGTAACGGCCCTCGGATACGAAATGCAAATACGTATACATATACATATACATACATACATATACAAATAACATTCTCTTTCTACGTACACGTTTTACGTAGTACGCAAATTTTTGATTAGATAATAGTACGCGTATCGTTGTATTCGAGATTTGTGTATATATGTATATATATATATATATGAATGTATATAGATATTATAGAGATAGATCCATCTCCTATACATCGAATATTCGAAATTTAATTCCTGCGTAAATATATATTTTTTATTATAAAAAATGAGACGAATGAAAGTAGAAAATTCACGGATAGATATAAGTAAATATGTAATTTATATATACATATATGCCTATATTTGAGAACGGATTTCAAATTTGACGAAACAAATTTCTTTATAATATGTATAAAAAAAGCAAGAAAAAAAAAACTCAAGGAGCTTATTGCTATTATTTCTACGAATAAGAGAAAACGGGGTATATTCGATATTATACAAAAAATAAAAAAAACTTAGTATCTCATTTCCTATTTATTTATTTTTTATTATTTGACAAACGATACTAAAACGGTTATTGAAATTGTGTTTCTAATAGAAACTCAAACCGTACGACAACAGCAACCGAAATTCTGTTGATAAATATTCGAATTCCGCGCGCTGTGAAGAGTCGAGTAATGAAAACGTTGAACATAGGCATCCCATCCGCGTCCCTAGGCACTCTGACGGAGTAACGTATATCAACAGCGTTTGCGTCGCGTCGGACAGACGGTTATGCAGCGAAGCCCCACTATGAAGAATAGCGGAGGGTTTCGGGGGAGAGGGGAGGAGGAGTGAGGGCGAGGCTTCGTTCCCGGTCGCTCGTCGCGCCGAGTATCCGTGCCGAGCAATACGAGAAAGAAAACTATAAGGTGAAGAGAGCGGCGGCGAGGGGCGAAGCGCGAAGGGAGGTAGGCAGTCGGGGAGGGGCGAAGAGAGGAGAGAGAAACGAGGACCGACGCCCGGACCGAGCAACAAGCCAACAACGCTAACCCACACAGTCGCCAGAGCGCGCATCGTACGGTTAAACAAACGCCCCGCTTCTAGCTCGCGATCTATATACGTATATGAACGGATATGATGGTGTTGGTCCCGATGGCGGCGGACTCCCTTTACCCCTACCCTGCCGCACTGACTCTGCCTCTTTCGTAGCGGCGTAGGATTCAAACGGCGTTCCACAACCGCCCGGGCAACATCCACGCGATAGTCAAACCAAGCCCCACGAGGAGAATTCGAATCCGTGTGGTGCGGCGGAGTGTGGTGGTGGGTGGCAGTGCGGTATATACGTGTGTATCCCGAGTGCTATGTGTGCATCTGTCATTTGTTGTTGGCGGGAAGTTGATTCATTTCTTGTTAGTTTTTAGTTTAATGGTATATCAGACAAGGGAAAGTTATACGGGCGTTGGTCGCCGCGTAGCATATTGTAACCTCAGCTCTACGACCGGGGGACTTAGAATTTCCAATTATTTCTGTTAACAAAAACCACATATATCGGAAAAGTTTCTTCAGTCTCGTTCAACGGACATTTTAACGAGATACGTTCGACGGTTTTCGTAACGAACATTTCAACGACGCGATACCCGGTGATAATCAATTTTCTTTATTATTATTACATCGAACCGTTCAACACTCAGTTTCTAACTACTACGTCGTAAATAACAATTTTTCGTATCTCCGTCCTTCTTCGACTTACACGGAGTGCGTGCGACGTTGCCAGACCTACTCCCTACTTCTGGCTTACTGTTGCTGCTGCTGTTGCTGCTGCTGCTGCTGCTACTGCTGCTGTGTGAGGCTCTGTTGCCCAGTTCGACGCGCGTCCAACCTCCACGCGAGCCCTAGCTGATCGTTGAGACAGAGGCTAGAGAGTTAATAACGCGTGTGTGTGTCCGCGCGCGCGCGCGCGAACGAACAATTTTGCTTAATAAAACGTAAAAGAAAAAGAAAAAAAAGAGAAATCTGTGTTGAAAATTGGGAAAGAACAGTTCTTTTAATAATATCATTATTATTTTGCGTTTTCTGTGTTACTCGTTCGTTAACGCGGGATAAAGATCCTCGATAAATGAACATACGCATAAATAACCGTAAATAGTGATAACAGTATACTGAAAATAAAGGAATATAATAAATAGTGATGATATAAAAGTGTGCCAAAAGTGTATAAATACGTATTCACGTGATACGCGCATAGTCTGAGAAATTTTTATCATACTTTTCGCTAAATAAAGTTCCGGACATATTTTTTTTTTCTTTGAATATTAATCTGTGAGGAATAAGCCATACATATTATCAACGACGAGGAACGATCGTCGGTCGTAACTAGCCTTTGGCCGCGGGCGTTATAATTCCCATCATCGAATAACCAAACTGTACAAACCGCGAGTAAAGAACGACTGTGTAGAACGTAGACCTTCCCCTTCTCGCTAGTCCGTCGTCGATAATAACGCTGATACGAAATAGTCCGATTTTTCTCATCGCGAGAGTGCGCGGGCGCGCGCACGCGCGCATTCATTCGAATCGCGTACAAGTGTGTATATCGTAGTTACCTACACGTTAAATAAACTCTGGGTAACGTTGGTTTTTCAATCATCCGAACGACTGAGCCAGACGCACCGTGTCAGTTCTCTGGTATAAAAAAAAGACAGTATAAACAAAAAAAAAGAAATAAAAAGAAAATAAATAAATAAACAGCGAGCGAATAAAATATGAGCGCGCGAGTTTTGAACCCGATGCTAATGTCGGACATGAGTCGCGGCGGTCTAGCTGGTAGCAGCGGACGAGTCGTGCCAACTAAGGCCGAACTCGCACCGGTCAGGAGGGATTTATTCGGTCCAGTTGATCACGCGGCTAACCGGGCCCTTGTCGAGAGAGAATTACAGGCTCAATCACGTATCGATGCTGACAGATGGGGGTTCGACTTTCAGTCGGGATTACCGCGATGCGACGCTCGGTATGCGTGGGAGGTTGTTACGCCGACCGACGTCGTGCCGGAACCTTACGCTCTAAGGGGTATGCCGTATTTGAGAAAACACGCACCGGGTACACCGAGGAAAATTAATACATCGACGGCGAAATTTTCGAGAACCGTTCCCGGTACGACGACGGGTATCATTCAGACTGAGAGTGACGCCGAGACGACGACGGGCACCACTACTACTGCTAGTATTTCAGTGAAAACTATTACTACTACCACTACTACTACGACGACGAAGATGGGGATCAAGAAGAATAATAATAATATTGATAATCATTCTGAAACCATTATTATTGGCAATACGAGAAATGCCGAGATGACACCGCCACAGGAACTCAGAGTACCCGATATTGCAAATCGCGATTGCGAAACTACACCTGAAGAAGTACCTCGGGAAGTTAATCAAATTCTCAAACAATCGATTGTCGAGGATCCTACCACACCCGTCCTACCCATTGGCGCGAGGAAACAGTCCATCATCACCGGTGAGATGATTTTTTCGTTTTTTGGGGGTTTTTTTTTCATAGTTTTTTCTTATTTATTTATTTACTTTCTTTGTCTGATTGTACGGAGTCACGATTTTTTCGTGAGGAACGGTTCATTAAACATGGCACGAGTGGATCGTAATGTTTTTTTTTTTTTTTTTTTTATATCCAAATATTTTTAGAGCTCAATATTATTCCAAGAGAAAAAGATAAAAATTTAAAAAATCAAAGAAAGGAATATAACCTACAGCGTGCAGAAACAAAACTCGAACAAAATTTTGCATCCCAATTGATCGAGTAGAGCTTTATCTTCTTTCGATCCATTTTTATTTTATCTGAAAAAAAAAAAAAAAAAAAAAAAAAAAAAAAATGTCCAATTTTGAATAAAATCGCATATTTTTTCGTTAAAATTTCATATACCATGATTGGAAAATACTTGTCGCGATGAAAAGACGAAGAAAATTTCTCGGTGCGTACATACCTATACAAAAATCGTTAGCCTAACCGAAATATATAAGACATACCTAATCGTGCGCGATATTCCGCACGGTATCATGTATATCGATAATATAATCGCATTTCGTTTATTACAAACGTATATAGTATATGTATAAACATCGTATATCTCTGAGAGTTTGATTTTCGTTGCAGTATATTACGAGATAGATAGATTCACGTCTTTGGTCAGGAATTGGTTGATTCGATATCTTTCGTCGTTTATTCTGGCTACGAAATACATAGCGAAAAAGCGCGAGATGGAAAAAAAAAGAGAAAAAAGAGAGAGAGAGAGCGAGTGTGTGTGTGTGTGTGTGTGTGTGTGTGTGTGTCGGAGAGCCGTCAGTCATTACGAGTTAAACTGCAGTAGCAGCAATAAACACCGAAATATAAATTATGAGTTATACGAGTCCGTCCTAACTGAGCAGATTGGAACGACCTTGTCGTGTAGTACATATCCAACTGAAATAATACTGACCAACTCACCACCGTTCCTCCGCCGTGCGTACCACATGAATACGATTACATACATACATCACATACATACATATATACATACATAAATGTGTATAATATAGGTATATGTACGTATATGTATATTTGTTATACACGTTTACGAAGTATAGAGCGAAGGTGGCGATCGTTGGAATAACGAATAATTATCAACGACTCGTCCGCGGTCCGATCCGCGTCTCAATTGTGTATACATATCATCGTCAACATTAAACAATTTCATTTTAATTTAGTACGAACTCACACACACACACGTATCGTTAACAATTATTATACTGTACCTATATACATAAATGTATAATTCTTTCTTTATCATATTGCACCATGTTGCGCTATTATACATATATATTTATCTAGAAATTTTCTTTTGCAACTAATTTCAATTAATTTTATTACGCTGCCAACCCTGATCGTATCACGTTTTTTTTACCCTTGTTGTTATTTTTGTTATGATTATTATTGTTGTTATTGTTATTATTATTCTTATCATTATTATTATAAATACTGTCTATTCCATTGGTGCACGCACCACTACCTCCCACACAGTCCCAACTATTTCTGGCCGTGACGTAGTCGTCGGTTCTCTATATTAAAACTTGTATCTCTAATACCTATGTGCATATACATACATACATACATACATACATACGTACATACATACATACGTAGTACGTAATAGATGCAAGCACGCAAAATAAAAAATGTTAAAAAACGAGTAAAAAGGAAAAAAAAAAAAAAAACGTACGTCTACCAGAGAGAACGCGCGTGTTTACATTTCTTGCAAACGGATTTAAATACATGATGATTGTAATGATAATAATAATAATAATAATAATAATAATAATAATAATAATGATGATGATAATAATAATATTGTTATCGTCATTGTGGCTATTGTTGTTGTTATTATCATTATTATAATTGAAATTCAAATTTACTTCTATAACGGTTTTTTTTCTCTTTTTTTCCTCTTTCCTTTTAATAATGAGAGGAGAGAACTAACGTCAGCTGTTTTACAATCGCCGTCCCATATGGGGGACTCTCAATGCACACGCGGTAATCCCACAGCCCCACTACATACGTATAATTCATATATGTATATACACGACTAGCTGCTCTACTCTTACTACTGCACAACCCCGGCCACCGTTTCTGGGTTAGCACGCGCCCAAAGTTTATACCTATTATACCCTTCTCGTATGGATTTACACTGGTTAGTACGTATATGATAGAGTATAGAATATAGGAGTACATAACGAGTTATAAAAATGTGCATAGATTATTTGTTTTCGCGTATTAAATGATCCGTTTGATTAGATAATGAAGAAAAAAAGGAAAATAAGAAGGAGAGAAAGAGAGAGTAAAAAAAAAAAAAAAAGAAGAAAGAAATTATGCTTGATAAATTTATAAACTTTAATTATCTCTCTTTTATTTTTATTTTATTATACTCATTATAAGTACGTGTATGGTTCAAACCTCAGAGGAAATATCATGCGGGATATACGTATATATATATATATATATATATATATATATATATATATATATATATATATATATATATATATATATATATACCCATATATAGGTATATGTATGTATGTACATATGTAAGGATCGGAGCGTGCGGACGAGACGAAAACTATGTACGCAGATGTCACGAATGTACTATATATATATACATATATACTTTTCCTAGAAAATCATTTCAGTAGGTATGTAATAACGCGGGGAGAGATCGATCAATGAACGTATATATGAAATAAGGGGCGGGGGGAGCGAGGTGAATCACAATGAAATATAACAATGAAGTCTCTCTTCTGTCGTGCGTTCGTTACTGCAGAGCACGTTTAAAGGGGGAAAGTGAAGGGAGAAAACTTTGACAATATCGTATGTATATACGTATATATGTATATATCTCATAGTCTATATATCCGCCTACCTACATTGGAGCTTAGCTAGGCTAGAGCTATATGTATATAGATAGACCGCGAACACGCGACCCGTTCATATACATTCTATAGTAAAGCCCAGGGGTTGAGTCACGCGCCTGCCTCGGGTAGGTATAGAGGTAGGTAGTTAGACACACGTATAATCCTAAGTGCAGAGCACGACGTGGCGTGGCATGGCATGGCATGGCATGGCATGGCATGGCATGGCATTGCGTGGCGTGGCGTGGCGCGGCGCGGCGTAACTGCCTTATAGCAGAAAGCATTATAAAAGGATAAACTGCACCGTTGCAACTGCAGCGTGATTCACGCAAGTCAATCGGAAATAAAGCGCCCGGAGGGGGAGGGGAAGGGGGTTCCTGCGAATTAGTTTCGATATACGTTTCTATATAGTAATCCTCGATGTATACATGTATACATATATGTATATATATATATATATATATATCTTTTTTTTTCTTCCTTCTTTCATTAATTCGCGTAATATATTGTACAGAAAATTTTTATTTATCTTTTTGTTAATTTTTTTCCTCTTCTTATTTTTTCCTCTTTCCTTCGTATATAGGAAATAGAAAGTTGTTTCTCAGTAGGTATATTATACACGGTATCGCATACATATATATATATAGTATATGCTCGACCGACTGTAAAGTCAGCTGACTTTCGCGATATGCAGTTAATTATAATCTATATACATATATATATATATATATATATATAGGTACATACATATATATGTATGTTATATGACGTATACTATGAAGCGAAAGTGATTCAAGAGATATACGTGACTTGTAACATTCGAACGAATATCACATACATATGTAGGTATATTATTATATACGTATATTATTAATACGAAAGAAGACGAGTCGATTAAAAATTTAAACGACGCGAATCTCGATTCGGGAATCTAATTTAAATTAGTATTATTACCGTGTATAGTTCAGAATATATGTATGCACTTGAATTATAAAACGAGATAATACTAAAAATAATACGTGTAATGAACAAACAAGAAGTTAGGAGTTTGCGTTATTGATGTATGTACATACGTATTATATGTACATGCATGATGATGCGATGTGATATAATCAATAAAATGCGATAAAATGAATAAAAAAAAAAAAAAAATTACATACGCATACGTGCTATTACTGCAGAAATAATGATAATTGTAATAATAAATTGATCGTATATTTTTGATTTTATTTTCATTTATTTATTTATTTTTTTTTTTTCTCTTAAGCGATATGTAATTAAAGTTAATTTGTTTAACCGACGTGTCAGGGTCACGAACCGGGACCCCCTCTTGTCGCCATATATCGTATATATATAGAATAGTGTTGAAAAAATTGAGGAGTAATTCTTTATTGTGCGTACATGTAAAAAGTACAGTTGCATGATCGTCGTGGTATAGTTTTTTTTTTTTTTTTTTTTTTTTTTTTTTTTTTTTTTTTTTTTTTTTTTTTTTCTGGAAAGCGAAGAAATTGTAGGAATCAAAAAAGAGGAGAAGATTCACAATTTGTATATTGAAATAATAATTTTATCAATTAATCGATCGATAAATTTATTTTGTATTTGTATTTTAGTTATTTATTTATTTATTTATTTTTTGTTTTCGTTTGTTTCAGACTTTATGAAGAGCCGCAAACGACCATTGAAAGGATCATCGCCTAAAAGCATCGTTGAACCGCCTGAAAAGATTAGCCGAAACGCGGGACAAATACGTAGTTAAAAACAAAACAAAAAACAAGAGAAAAAAAAAGTAATGATAATAATAATAATAATAATAATCTCCGCGAGGGGTAAAAACCGAGAAGGGGTCGCGTGTGCAGCGCATCGATCTCCAATATTTTCTACATACACATATTATGGAGAGAAAGGCTATAATATATATATATATATATATATATATATATATATATATATATATATATATATATATATATATATATATATATATATATATATATATATATATATATATATATATATATATATATATATATATATATATATATATATATATATATTAAATATATATTAATACTATACCTCCGAAGAAGAAGAAAAAAAAAAAAAAAAGAAGAAGAAAACGAGACAAAAAAAAAAAATTAAAAATTAAAAATTTTGAATAAAGAATTAATTCAATGAAACATATATGTATAATAATAATTATTAATAACGATAATAATTATTGAGCTAGTTAGAATCTAATATCGTCGTACAATTTTTTTTAATTTTTTTTTTTTTTTTTTTTTTTTCGTTAACAAATAGTTAATATCAGTAAAGAAGTAAGTTACGTGTCGTATATGTATACGTATAATATATACGTGTATATACTTGCATATACATATACTCGAGCGTAGGTTCTTATTCTTTGCAGGCTGTGCCATTCACATATTATCTATAGAATCTAGAAATAAAAGAACAAAAAAAAAAAAAAAAAAAAAAAAAAAAAAAAAAAAAAAAAAAAAAACGAAAGGAAAAAAATGAAAACTAAAAAAGAAACCGTAATAATACAGATGAAAAAAAAATAAAATCTAATAAATCCATATACAAATAAATAAATAAAAGGACGGAAATCATATACATATATACACATAGGTATATATATTATACCGCAAAACAAAAGATTTTTTAATCATGGTCACAAACGAGATTTTCTTTTCTCACTTCTTTCACTTATTTATTTTTTATTTATTTATTTATTTTTTTTTTTGTTCAAAGAAATTTTCCAAAATTTGTCTCTGATGTTTTATATTGAATCTTCCCAGAAAAAAAACAACAACAACAACAACAACAATAACAATAAAAGTAATCACACAGGTAACAATCGAACAATGTTCAAAATTATCGTCATTTTTTATTCAAAATTAGTGTTTTTTTTTTTTCCTTTTTTTCTTTCGTCAACTGTAGTATAATCTATAGAAATATCATCGATTAATGACTTTAAGAGAGAGGAAAAAAAAAATTTGGAGGGAGAGAGAGAGAGAGAGAGAGAGAGAGAGATCCCAGGTATTTTTTTTTTTTTTGTTTTTTTTTTCCTTCTTTTTCGCACCATATTTGTTTTTATAGGTATAATGAATAAAATATTATAGTATAGACTATAGAATATAGGATACGATAGAATATGATAGGATATGATAGGTTAGTACGTACGTAGGATAGAAAAAAAATCGGCAGTTTGATTGCCAAAAAAAAAATAAAAATAAAATAAAAATTTAATGTATAATATTATTATAATGATTATTCGTTTGTTCTTGAACGTCACAACACACACACACATACATACATACATACATACATACAAATACACATACGTGATGAGAAAGAGAGAGAGAAATGCACGTTTACACATATGAGACTCGGAAGGATCAATCGCGGAGCTGAAAAAAGCCGATAGAGATACAGACAAGAACCGCGAGGAAGATGTGGGGGAGAAAAGAACTAGCTTTTTCGTTTTTCGTTTTTTTTCTTGCCATTTTTTTTTCTTTTTTTTCTTCTATTTGTTCGATAAAAATAATAATCATAACTGTCGAGTGAAATTTTTTTTTTCTTATTTTTTATATTTATATCATATTATATATGTATAAATATGAGCGCGGTTTGATTTTGAGAACGGATCGAAAGAGACAGTAATTGTGTTGATCTATTTTCAATAATCGAATCATATCATACTTGACGAAGAGAGATAGAAGAAAAAGAAAAAAAAAAGAAAAAAAAAACGTTCAAAAAAATAATATAAAATCAAAATTAAATCGAGAAGAAATTTTTTTAAATTTGTGAAAAACATGTGAAAATAATTTTCAACGCTCTAGAATCGTTCCCCGCGCCTAATTCGATGATTGTATCAATAATAATAATTGATTCCTCGAATTTGGCGCGATCGAAAATATTATACTCGTATATGGGTAGGTATGTATGCACGTGTAATATTACGTGGTCTTGCACTTTTCTCTCGCTCCACGTGAAATTTTCGATTCTCTCTTTACGGAATTATTTGTCTTCTCTTCTTAAACGTAACAAACAAACAGACAAACAAACATAAATAAATAAATAAATGAATAAATTTAATAAGAAAATAAAACACTCTTTTTTTTTTCTTTCGTTTCGTGTTCAGTTTTGAGCTCAAATTATTTTTCTCCGATTCGTAGGTACGTGGAAAAAATAATAAATAAAAATTAAAAATAATGATTTACCTGTACGTATGAGAATTTTTATTGAAATTTTTCGATGGTTAAATAAAATTTGATCGTATATTTATATATTACCTTTGATATGTAGGTATGTATACTATATATGAATTTTGATGAGATAAAATTCTGTTTTATACCATTTTCGTCTTTTTTTTAATTATATTTTTTTCCGTTTTCCTTCCCGTTTCTGTCGTACAGTCCGTTTTTCTCTTTTAGAAAATTAATCTATAATCATTCTTCAGATTATAGACTCCGAAAATAAACGAAACAAACTATAGATATACATATACGTATATGAAGCAAATATCTGAAAGAAGAACGCGATTAAACAAGATAAAAAAATAAATGAATAAATAAAACGAAAAGAATATTGAAACGAGAAAAATATATACACACGTATATAGTATAATATATATATATATATATATATATATATATATATATATATATTAGGATATATATGTATAATTTTAAAACCGAGACAAAGTGAGTTATATTAAATAAGCAAAACCATTTCACTATAATAACAACAACAAAAAAAACCGTCAAACATATACACTTTTATACATATATTATACATGTATCTGGAGATTCATAATAATCTATTAAATATATGCATCTATTTCTCGAAGATTCTTTTTTTTATGTTCGTATTTTTTTTTTTTTTTTTCAACTATTTTACTCGACTTTTGGTTCCCCTTTCTCTCATCTTGAAGAACAGCAGCAGCATCAGTAGCAGAAGCAGCAGCAGCAGCAGCAGCAACAAAAAGAACAACAACAACGGGTTGTCGTATAATCATAAAAGGAAAAAAATGCTTTTAAAATCGACGTGTCAAACGGAAAATAAAAATAAAAAAAATTAGAAAATTTGGATATCGATATGTACGTATACGATAACGCATTTTTTTTTTTTCTACGTTTTAACAAATCATTGTCAAGTATTGTAATTCCTATATATATTTACACGTGCGCTCGTATAAGCGATCGAGTCAAAAGTGTATAATATTTTTGCATTAATTTTTTACCCTGCCCAGTAAAACCTCTGTACCATTATTTAACATACATTATGTACCTATAGTTATCTTTGTTTAAATTAAAAAAAAAAAAAAAAAAAAAATTCCCAACGAGACGCTGTTTGACTTATAGCTTTTTAGCCAAAACACGAGAAACCGCAACAAGAGACAGAAAAAGAGAGAAAAAAAATTTAAAAAAAATAAATAAATGAATGAAAAATATGAGTAATATAGAAAATTCATAAACTTATATCAATGTAACCCTGTGATGTATTAGTATGATCTCAGTAAACATAAATTAGCGCGTACTTTCATTATATTTAGATTTTATATATACATATACTATATAGATATGTATAATACATCATACATTATATATATAATTAATAAAAGTTGAATCTGAGAAATAATATCAGGTTTATTAATCATATTATATCTATAATGAATAATAATAATAATCAATATCTAATGATAATAATAAATTTGTAATAATTAATAAATAATAATAATGAATATGACGTTGAATAGAATAGAGAGACAGGCAGAGAGAGAGAGAGAGAGAGAGAGAGCGAGAGCGAGAGCGAAAGGGAGAAAGATAGAGAAAGAGATGTAGAGAAAGAAATAATAAGGGTTTTTGAATGAAAGATTGGACCCCTAACAGTAAGACTGTATGCCTACCAGTGAATGAACGAAAACCATAAACTATAACCCTAACTCTAACTAACTAACTAACTAAAAAGCGATCGCAGTCGTCGCTGCACATATTACATACCTATCTACCTACCCATAACATTCGCTCTCTGTTTATTAAAAGTAATATACATAGAAAGATTTTAGAAAGAAAAGAAAAGAAGGAAAAACATGAAAAAAAAAAATAAAAAAAATGAAAATCTGCTGCATAGAGAGATATACCTACATATAGTACATACATACATACATACATATGTATGTATAGTAGCTGTGTTTAGTTTTTTCTATTATATTTTTTTTTTTTGCGTTTTTTTTTTTTTTTGATTTTTTTTGATTTTGTGGGACGATCTAGTCGCAGCGGCAACTCGCTTCGTCCTTATAATACATATGTATAATCATACATGCATATCCACATTAGTAATTCTTTTGCGCGTGTTTGTCTATGTATGTGTGTGTGTTCGTGTGCATTTTATAAAATCGAAATTTGATACAAGTATATCCTATACATAGGAATATAGTATATACCTATGTACACAGGGACAGTTGGATTGGTACAGTAATATTCTCGTAGGTGTACGTACACACATGCATACATATACGTATATATTATATTATGTTAAATATAATATAAATTATAGTATATTTATAAACAATGATTTGCGAGAGTAATGATAATAATAATAATAGACAGTAATAAGAATAATAATAATAATCATAATAAATCGTATAAATTTAAATATAATATAGGTAAGATTTACCAGTAAGAAAGTAGTATGAAACAAAACACAAAAAAAATAACGAAAAAACAGAAAAAAGAAAAAATACCCACTAACCTACCATATACCCGAAATACAGTGCTAATTGTTTATTAAAATGAAAAAAAAAAAAAAATATACATAAAATATAAAAAATAAAAATAAATAAAAATAAAACTTGTCTTGATTATTATTATTATTAATAATTTCAATTCGATAAGAATTTCACTGCACCTTATAATATCTCCGTCCGATATTCCTTGAATTATTAATTTATTGCAATTATTTTTTTATTTTTTTTGTATTAATTTTTATCGATTTATTTCCACTCGATTCATCTTGAGACTCGATAATCGATTCTTTATTCGATATATATATATATATACCTATACTATATACCAGATATAGGTATACTAGCTCGAATAATAAATCCTTCGATTATACAGATCGTACGATTTACGATTCTACTATATATTATACCTACGGAGGTTGAAAAAAAAAAAATTACGCATATGTGTACATACATGTGTACATATATATTTTATTTCTTACGTAAGAAGGTATAATCTAATACACGATTTATCGGATATATAGGCGGAATAATTTTCGATTTATTGAACTTCTACTATATAATATATAAATATATATACATATCTAATGTATGTACAGATTGTAGTATACACGTTTTGTGATATTATAGACTGCACGGTTGTACAATAGTTTTTCGTCGTATCTTTATACCGAACGCGCGAGGGGAAAAAGAAGGGGAAAAATTTAATTGAGGGTACGCGGGAGGTTCGCGCAATATTCGCAGGTGCGCGAATATCTTTCCTTCTAAACTTCCTCCTCCTCCTCCTCCTCCCTTTTTCTTCTTCTTCTCGCCATTCTCCTGCAGGGTATATGGGCAAATCCAGAAAACTTTTAACCCTTAGCGAATCGTGGTAAAATTAAGAATATTTCTGAAGATAACATTACTACGCACTTGTAAATTTTTGTGCTAGTTTTGCATAGTATTAGGAAGGTATTTGCATAATTAGATCTACTAGAATATATATAGTTAAATTGCAGCATACTTTGAAAGAGAAGAAAACGTCGAAATCGTATGCGACCATCACGCAAATTCTTCAGCTCTTAACGATATCCCCCGTGCGCCCCTCCAGTTTCGATTTTAATTTAACGTGTTTCGGATTCTCCTCCGTACACCAGAACATCACCCACTTTCCCTGACATGTGCTCCTTTCATGAAAAAAGTTGTGTAGCTACAAAAATGCGACCATGTATTTCAGAAAATTTTTTGTTTTCGCAAAGTTAGTCATTTTACACGTGCGCCCCTTGATGTATCGATAAATGAGCAATACTGATACATTCTCAATCACAAGATGGATTTTTCACGAGACGTCCCATAACTGTGCCACCAATATTTTTCATGCAGTATCAATTGGAAGATTATTATCAGAAACGAAAACTCTGTATGAAATTCAGTTTTTACAACGGCACAAGAGAAATTCTTCTTCGTTTTATATTTTCATGATTGTGAATTACTGTTTGCCATGTGTATCAACGGAAAAAAAAGGGCGCGTCTCAAATATACGTATGTATCAACGGTAATTTCATTAACAATATTGTTAGATCTCAACCAACGTAATACGAAAGTATTCTACTAACATTTACGGCATCTTATTCTGATTTTGATGAACAATTCATGTGGTATAGTTCATTTTCTGCAAGTTGCATTGAATATAGTATAATAATTTATATACGTATAGAGGGCATTCCTTGGCAACGACAAAAAAAAAAATCAAATCTACCCAGATCTAATTGGGATGAGATGCACCGTACAGAATTGGTATATGTCAATATATAGGGCGTTTCTTGCCAATGACAAAAAAAAAAATGAAAATATGCCCGTATCGAATTGGAATGAAATGCACTGTATAAACTTCTTGTTTGACAATATATAGTGCGTTCAATATTATGTATGGTATTGTATGAAATGACGATTATATTATCCATACCAATTCATGTTTGAAAAGGCCTTCTCTTGAAGAAAGCAAAATGCTAATAGTAACAGAAAAATGAATTTTTTGTTTGAAATTTTATACCTTTCTTAATTTTTCGTTTATTATTGTTATATTAAATGTATATGATATATAAGATTGCTACAAGATTATCCTTACAAAGTCACGTTCAATATGAAATAAATGCATTTCACGTGAAACTCGTTTTTTCAATGTTAATACCACAACTATTACGCCCCCACCTGAAAATAGTTAACGGACGTGAACTATTCGTCTCGAAAGTCATTTGAAAGCCTACACCAAACCTGGAGTGTGTGCTCGCAAAATGACGGAAAATTTTTTTTTTTCGCAAAAGTTAAAAGTTTTCTGGATTTGCCCATATAAGGTAGGTGTACATATATGTATACACACCGAGAAAAAAAATCGTTTGGATTAACCAAATATATTTAGTCGGGGCCAATTTAGTTGTTTTAATGCCGTTACATTTCGTTGAAACAATAATTAGTTGTCCTAAATATTTCAGTTTACTTGAATCAATCGAATTGTTTGTTTGAACTGATCAATTTTATTAACTACATATTTAAATTACTTGAATCGAAAATAGTTAAGTCAATCCACGATACAGTTCAGCCAACACACGAATATTGAAAGTTTCATATGATGGCATCAAATAAATGCACTTTTTCATGGATAAAATAGTCAGTTTGTAACAATAAAATGTTCAGTTATGTGGATGGTGCAGCCAGTTGACTGAGCTGGTTGAGGCAACTGAATAGTCTTTCTCAACTATTCTACATTCAGTCAAACAAATTATCGATTCGATTTGTTGAACCACCACTTCTTTTCAATACACAGGGTCACCATAACAATATATTTAGTTGAGGTGAATTGCATTTCTTAAGAGGACTAAAGTAAGTTCGCATCAAAGCAATGAAACCAATTCAGTTCAAACAACTAACAATAAGTTACTTTTTAGAATTAGTTAATTAATTAACTCATCTGCTGTATTTTCTGCAAAAAAATTTATAGTTGCTACTCAAATTTCGTTCACTGAACAAAACATGTTAACCGGTCCAGATTTCTCTGTTACAAGAAACTAAATTACTATTCAACGCAAACGGCAGATTTGCTTAAACGTTAGAAGTTTTTCTCAAGCATTACATTTACGATTATTAAAAATGTCCAACTTGCATTTGTTAATTAGATGTCCAAGTATCGCGTAAGAAGTAATAAGAAGTAGCAGATATGATTACTTATAGAGGTAGCTCTGAAGACATATAAGAAAAAGTTATACAAAATCTTATGCGATGGAATAGCGTAGTGGTTAGAGCGTGCGACTCGTAATACAAGCGTCCCCGGATCGAATCCCGGCTAGCGAATTAGGAAATGCGTTTTCAATTTATATGCGGTTAATCTTAATTTATCAGCATTGCTATCACGGCATATAGGTGTGGTATCGATGAATCGAATGGGTTTATAATAAAAAAAAATTTTTGTCGTCCGTAAGTTTGATAAATAATCATGCTATAACGAAAGATTTTTTCTTAAAAGAATGCACCATTGCCCCAATTGAATATTTAGTGAATTTCTAAAAACTATATTAATAATACGCAGTTGCGTCTATCTGGCATTCAGTTGACTTGATCATATATCCATTCCAAAATACCAGAATAGCTATTCAGTCAAACATATTTATACTGTACTCAACTAAATATGTGATTGGAAGAGCATTTTACTGATTGGTTGAAATGAATATTTACTTGTTGCAAGTATTTTTGCAAATTTGGTTCGATCAAATAATTTTGTTCAGTTAAAAAGACGTTTACTTCGCCGCCCGCGATCGCCGTTTTCGTTTCACCCAACTGAATTTCGTTTAATCCAAACGATTTTTTTTCTCGGTGCAGGTACCCAAACGGTTAAGGAAAGAGGCAAGCTGCCAAATATAAATATCGTAACGGTCAAACTTGGCCTTGCAAGTACTTTTCTTTTTCCCCTGTGCGGAGCGCGATTTCCGGTAAACGGACAATCAAACAGAGCCGATAAAAAAAAAATATTAATAAATAAATGAAATCAATAAATAAAAAAATAGCATAAAAATCGCGTTCCAATTACTTTCATGAATTTTTTTTTCAATGTAAAATCGGTTACAGTATAATTCGAAATATATTTCTTATTATTATTATTCAATGCCTGAACATATATGATAAATAAAAAAAACAGTCTTTCCGTCGACGCGTTCATGCATCCGCAATGATTGTATATTTACTCAAGTGGGTTTAGATCGCGCGCGCGCGCTCACTAAAACTACCGGCATATATGTATGCATATGCATCCGGATCTGTGCGCAGACCTCTCTTTTTCATACGCTCTTACGCGGCTCACGTTTCAGAAATTTACGTAATATTTTTATACTATATATGCACATACACGACTGGCCTCGCGACTGGCGCTGTAAGAGATCGAAGAAAAGTGTGCCTGTTTCTTTTTTGTGCGTTTTTTTCGAGTTTTTTTTTTTTTTATTTCGCACATGATCAAATCAATGAACTAATAACGATACGTATATACAAATTGAACGCGCCAATTGGTACAACGAATTCAAAAACAATAAGAAAAAGATATTAACGATACAAATTTTATATCTTAAAAATTTTCTACAATTTTTAAACGATTATTAAAAAATTTTTGTTGTCATTGTTATTCTATCGTGTTTTGAAAATCAACTGGATGTTTAAATTGCATTATAGGTATGGACATGTATTTGTACATATGCTTAAAGATTTTTTTTATTTTTTCTTTTTTTGAAAAGGCGAGTTTGAACGAAATATAAATTAGCTTATGAAGTGAAATTATAGTATAGTTAAGCGAGTGATTTTACTCGGTAGATAAATTTTTACCGACCGATAATCTAACTACGAACGAGCCGAGCGGAGCGGAGCAGAGGCGAGGCGAGCCGGCCGGAGTCTTTGTCGTCGTTCGAGGTTTTGAAACATCGCGGCTCGCTCTTCGGTGTCCACTGGTACTGGCTGCACATGGTAAGTAGTGTGGTAAAAGCTGCTCGTGGCGGCCCACAATCGAGACGTAATACCAAAATATTCCGACGATTTATTGGTAAATTCGATTCTATATTGATTTATAATTACGATTATATCATATGAATATAACTACATATTCGTTGAAGAAAAAAGTATATATGTATATGTATAATATGTATACGTATACATCGCATCCAAATAATTTAGAACGAAATTTAGAAAATCAAGCTCTAGAATTAATTATTGAAAAGATAGAAAGAGAGAGAGAGAGAGAGAATAAATTCGAAGGGATCGACCGTATCGTTTGAATCTTTACAAAGAAAAAACAAAATTATCAAAAAAAAACTACGTGCATGTAGATTTTTTAATATTTCTTCCTTTTTTTCTATACTATTCGTATGAATTTCGTTGAATTGCGGGTTAAAGGTAAAAAAAATGAAATGTACGAATATATATTTAATTTACGTGTTTTTGTTAGGTTTTATTTGTATTTAGTATAGCCAGACGTGCATCTCGCGTCTTACGAATGGTTGGATTTATTTGAACAAGAAACAGAAACAGAAAAAAAAAATAAAAATACGAAAAGGAAGAAGAGAAAAAAAAAAAAAATTCGGTTAAAAACGTTATTATAATTATTCAATTGAAAATTATATGTATTTGCAGTGCGGTCTACAGCTGGTTGAGCTTGGATCATTCAAGGTTAATTATCCGTAGGTAAACACAGTACGGGTATATAAGTGTATATAGTTATAATAATATTAATATAATCGATTATAAAATCGATTTAACGAATATATTGCTACAGACTCGTTACTGTAAGGCTGTTTCTCCTAACCCAGACGGTGTGAAAGCAAAATAAAAAAAATACGATATTCGATGGCAAACAGTAGCGCGCGATGAGTAAATAATTATACATAATTCTAAAATATTAATTGCGAGATAAAAAAGCAAAAAAAAAAGAAAAATATGAAATAAAATAAAAAAGAAACACTCGCCGATCTTCGTGCCGAACGCTACCGTTAAAAAAAAAAAAAAAAAAAAAATGTACAAGAATTGAAGAAACTGTGAAGAATATATAATTGACACGGAATAGAAAAAAAGTAAAAAAAAAATTCTACCTTACTGCGTTTCCGCATGAATTTAAATTTAATCGTTTTCGTCTAAGAACGGTATATTATATATGTAGTACCTATCTACCTACCTACCCAACCACCCACACTATTACTATTGTTTACTTCGCGTTCGCGTTCTTGATCGTTCGTCCGTTCGTTCGTTCGTTCGTTCGTTCTTTGTATAATAACGAAAATGAATGGAAATAATATAATATAATATTATATACATATATATACCTATACATATCTATAGGTATAATGGTGTTATATATATACACATTATGTATATATGTATACACCGTCTAGGTATATATCTTGAGTGTAGTTGCGGTAACGGGGCTTTTTTGTTTTTTTAGGTCGGTGTTCCGCCTGACTTCCGGTATATTACGGTTGTTTCTCTTCAGACTTTGACTATGAATTCTATGCATATATACATACATACACACAGGTATGTACATACCTATGTATTACATATATATACGTGTATTGAAATTTTTTGCACATCAATTATAAAATAAAACGCGTCCGATAAAAATTATTGATTCACCGTGCAAAAATTTTTTTGAGTTTCGATCATCAGGTGTATACCTATATGCAGTTCGTCGTAAATCCACGCGTCTAAGCCCCCCGCCCAAAAAAAAACAAAAATTCACCTGATTCTCTTCATTTGAAAGAAAAAAATAAAATATCAAAAAACTATTAAAAACAAAAAAACGGAAATTTTTCTTTCTATTTATTTCTTTTTTTGTTTTCCAAAGTACATAGAGATACCTATATATACGTACGAAACTGTACACCTATATACCTATGATTCTCGACATATACATACTTATGACCTTGGCCTGTTTTAGACGTGACTGCAATATATATATATATATATATCTATACCTATATACCCGATCAGACCACACTGACGGCGATCGTTTGTTTAAACTTCGTATATAGGTATGTGTATGACGTGTATCGCTATATAGCGTGCAGCAGGCCTGCTATTTTTCATCGTTTTTATTGCCAAATTTTTTTTTTCTTTTTTTTTCTCACGTGTGTGTGCGCGTGTGTGTGTGTTTTTTTTATACATTTTACAGAGATAGGAATTACTGTTTTCTATTTTATTTTCTGCTTCTATAAATGAAGAAATATTGAGAATCTTGATAGAAACGAAAAAGAAAAAAAAAAAAAAAATTCCAAATTACATATTAATAGAGTGAAAGAAATTTTCATAGATTATGAATCTTTTCATATATATGTACCTAATATGTAGTTCTGTTAAGAATATTTAAGTATATAATAATTACATAGAAACCTATATGATATTAGGAATATCTAGTGATCTTTATATTTTGCAGTAATCTATTTAGTTTTCTGTTTTATTAACGCGGGAATAAGATGAAGAAGATCATTGGACGTATCTGCAAGATGTTTTGCCGCAAGGTTCATGACTTTTCTTCTTCGTCTTTTTTCTCCTTCTTACGACTTACGAGGTAAAGAGAGCACGAAGAATAGTAGAGAATAAGAATAAGAATAAGAAGAATAACTATAAGAAGAAAAAGAAGACGGAGGACAATGAACTTGGCAAAACAGTCCATCAAACGGCTGGAAAATTTCCCTTACTTTATTATTATTATTATTATTATTATTATTATTATTATTATTAATATTATTATAATCATCGTATATCCTGCAGTACGGGGTCGCGGATTTCTCACACTGCAGTATAATAATATAAGAATTGGAAGAAAGAAATAAGAAAAGAAGATGTAGAAATTTTTCCTCAGTTTTCATCCTCTAAGAAATATATATAAAACTAAATTCTCAACATCAATTTTCACGATTTTTCCCCGGTAAGTATATCGTACACATATACAGATATATACCTTATGTAATATAGATAATAAATTCGCAAACCCTTAAAAATTTTTTTCAAATTTCTTATGAATCTATAAAATTTATTTTAACTTCCGGCACAGCTGTTGCAGACCTCAAATCGATTCCAAATTAATTAGGTGAATGAAAAAAGAAAATTTCTCCGCGATCTAATCTCTTCAATGTGTATACCTATACGTAACAGGTGTCTTTCTCTCTTTCTCTCTCTCTCTCTCTTTCTCTTATAATCGTGTACACGAGTACTATACATGCTATAGTGATCAATGGAGTAGAACAGTACAAGTTGTTTGTCAACAAATCCTCCGAATCTCCAAATTTTCGTAACAGATGGCGTCGACGGTTTCGCGGACCCGCTGCTGTAACGCAGTTATATATACCTATACATATATACACGCAGAGATTCACGTATCATTTAGCATTTAGATATGTAATGTTAAAAAATCAAGGGGATCGACGATAATACGATCGAGTACCATTTTATTTATTTTTTCTTGTTCTTTTTCTGTTCAGTTTATTTAGAATTTTGAAATTCCGTTCTATATCCATATAATTATCGTTACACCTGTAACTCGCGTTGTTGTTGTTTTCGCACTCGTCCTGGGTCCGTAGTCTTCTTAGTAGCTGTTACGCCCGCAGGATACGTATATCGCGTCTATAATCACCGTTATAACTTATCCTCGAATATATATTTACATGTGTGTATATACATGCACACGAATACATGCAGATAAGTAAATAGAAGAAGAAGAAGAAGAAAGGGGAAAGGGAATATAAGTTTAGCCGAATGAACGGCAAGAGAGTAATATCCTGCGCGTTGCTGCAACCGCGCATCTTGATGGTTTGACGAAAGTATACCGCGGCCATACGTATACCTGCTGCCTTTACCTACCTACATATACCTACAGTGTACACCGAGCTATGGCACACAGTGCATCGTACGGTGCTGTTGTTTACGATACGGTTTGGGTTCAAAGTCCGGTCATTGCAACGGGCCTCTCTCGGTAGGCAATACAAACTCCTTCCTCCTCTACTCTCCATCTATCCCCACTCGTTTTAGTCCTTATTTCTCTCTTCTCCTCTCACTTATATACTATATACTATATACTATATACATATATACATATAATATATAAAGGTGTACAAAAACAGGGAAAGAGAAAGGCCCGCTTGTATTGAGGACAAGTAAATTAGAGATCTCGAATCAGTGTGAGAATGGATAAATATAAATATATATATATAGATCAATCAAATTCTTAATCAAATAGAAAAAAAAACAAAAACCGTCGAATCAAGGAAAAAAAAAATAAACATATATATACAAAAAAATTCTTATCTTTTTGTTTATTTGTTGTTGTTGTTGTTTTCTTTTTTTTTTCTATTGGTACTGACACTGACCTAGACCAACGGGCAACGTGAAGTCATGCTATCTTATATATGTATACATACCCTGTATATATAAATTAATATATTATATGTACAATAAGAATCGCGTAATTTTTATACGGTATATAATAGGTACATATGTACGAGCGCGGATATAGGTACGATCACAGGGGTTTTTCCGTATGTACAGTAAGATAGGTGGCATCTCCACCTTAGAGAAGATGAGCCTGTGAGCGCGGAAGAGTCGCAATTTTATATATATATGTGTACATGCGTATATATATATATATACCTATATATTATATATATATGTATGTATGTATGTTAGAACATTATAGTACTCGGTCGTACGGAGGGGGGTCAAAGTCCGGTCATCGGTCGAGTGTTGTATCCTGCACCACCGTTTATACATATACCTATATACCTATGTATATGTATATATATATTATACCTCGATATATATGTACGGTATAGAAAATAAAGAAACGCGAGATATCCGCGCGGGTTGAATCGCAATGACGGTTCTGCTTCCTCCCTTGTTATTGCATCTTATCTCGATCTCTCTCTCTCTTTCTCTCTCTCTCTCTTATTTACTCAGCTTCCTGCAGCCCCGCGATATTTTTCCTTTTCGTTTTTTCATTTTTTTCTTATTCATTTATCCTGTATCTATACATCTACGTGCCTCAGTCACGGCAAAACATTATATATTGTGACAAAAATCGTGAATTATTCGAATAGAAAAATTCTAAGACTTTGATTGGGGTCAGAGTGTTTAGAATTGAGATAGAAACATGCGGATTTGGATACCTAAGTTTGCTTCTTTTTCTTTTCTGAAGACATTTAAGCCTGTGGGAGTATACTGATATTCGAATTTGACCAGATAAAGGACCATTCTGATATATATATGTACCTATATATACATTCACGATGTGTGTAGGTATATAATAATATATTTATGTATAATATAAATTATGTAAGTGTAAAAGTAGGTAGGTAGGTAGGTAGGTTTGCGGTAAGTATATAATAAACTGACGCGATCTTTGCTGCAGGTTGCAGTCAAGTTTATAATACCTGTATATATGTATAATATACGTATATGGATTTGTATATATAGTTTGTAGGTATATTATACCAACACACACATATCGAGTTCTCCCGGACGTGTACAAGGGACCGGAACTCGAGCAAGAACATTAGCGTGGCGGAGGTAGGAGCTGTAGGAGGATCAGAAGCCAGAAGCGAGCGGAAAAACTGGATGACTGACTGATAGACCGACGCGAAGTCACAGCTCGACGGCCTGCAGCAGGAGCTGATCACGCCGCGCCGTGATCGGAGACAAATAACGCCCGAGGATTCGCGTTTTTTTTTTCTGTCTTCTTTTTTCTTTTTTTCTCCTTGTTTAGTAATTTTTCTTTTTCATTTTTTCTACTCACGGTTTATATAATATAATTCGATGTAATTATCATCGATGATTGAATTATCGTAGAATCGAAAAAACAAAAAACAAAAAAATCGTCAATTTCTCTTCAATCAATTCGGTTAAGTAGTACACCGATTCTTGAGAATTATTTCATGTATTCAAAAATATACTATATATATATGTATAACGTTGTAAGTGCAATTGAAAAAAAAAAATCAGAAATCTATTAAAACTGGTTCAGAATTGGATTTGAAACAAATTTCAGCAACAAAAAAAAAAAAATTAATAAGAAAAAAAAAAAACAACAGAATTTCGAAAGAATTAGCACTTACAACGTTATGGAATGGCAGGCCCGTGTATACACATGTATACCATACGAAACAGATGATTATTTCTCTCTCTGACTCTTTCTCTCTCTCTCTCTCTGTTTCTCTTTCTGCACAGTGCAGACTTAATTACACTCAAGCGGTTGCAGCAGCTCGAGCTGCTATACAGACCGTATAATCGAGTGTATATCATTGAGTAATAAGGAGTTGTTTTATTCTCTAAGAAATAGAAGAAGAAAAAAAATACATAGAAAACAAAAATGAATAAATAAATGAATAAATTGCTATAAACAACAACAAAAAATCGAAAATCAAAAAAAAAAGTTTCGATAACCAGTTTTTGTTGAATAAATTAAAATTGAACTGGATAAGAGGGTACAAAAACAAAACGCAAAACAAAAAAATAAAAAAAAAATTGTAACGTTCAATTATCATTTCTCATGTATAGGTATAATAAGTATATAGCCGGATATATGTACATATATAGGTATATCCTATTCAATTAAAATTAATCCAGAAATTTTATTTCAACCAGATATAAAAACGAAGTAAAAATATTTGAATAAGGAATATATATAAAGAAGTAAATAAAAAAACGTTGATTAATTAATACAAGGAAACTTTTATATACACATTATATATATATACACATATATGCATAATAGAGAAATATTTTTTTGAAAATCTCATACCGAGTTTTATAACCTATATGTATGGAAAATCTTTTGATTTCTTGACATCGCGCTCGTATCGCGGTGCGGCGTTGGAGTCGCGGTATATATAGCGTATAGCAGCGCGTCGTCGACGACGACGCACTTGGCGACAAAAACAAGTTTTCCCAACACGCATCGCGTGAGTGACGTATGGACGATGGGGCGACGCTGATCCATACGCCGCGGGGCAAGCCTTTCGAGAGAAAGAGATAGAAGGATAGAAAAAGAGAGAGGGAGAGAATGAAAGAAAGAAAAAAGAGAAAGAGAGATAAAGATATGACGCGGAGAGCGAGCTGACAACTGAGCCTGAGCCTGAGCCTGAGCCAGAGGCAGAGCCTCCTAGAATTCTTCTCTTTAACTTCGTGAGTATAACAACGCGCGCGTTACATGTACGCAAGGCAAGGCAAGGCAAGGCAAGGCAAGGCAAGGAAAGGCAAAGCGTATATTACTGTGTATCGTTGGGATGCGCGCGGCTAGAGGTCGTTCAACTTTCGATTGAAACGCTCCCTCACGGCCAACTAGATCTTCTCTGATACACATGTATATTATTATACTACACCATACCTAACCTATACATATGTATACGAGTCTCTACGTATGTATGTGTATTTATGTACGGTATAGGATATACATACGCGTATAGTATAGATATTACATACGCGAACGCGAACGCGACGCTCTACAGCATCCGCCATGTTGATAATGCTACTAGCTAGGAGAGGAGAGTGCATTGTCTCCCCGGTCACCGCGAGCGAACATATTATTATACCTATATACATATCTATACGTGCATTATACATATGTATGTAGGTATGTGTGTACTTAGATATGAAGCTAAATTATGGCGAACCGCAAAAGAAAAAAAAAAAAAAAAAAAAAACGAAAATAAAAAAGAAAATTTCTCGAAAGAAACAAAGAACAAAAATAAAAATACAAATTTTCGATTCCTTTTTTTTTTGTTCTTAAAATTTTTTTTTAATTCCCACGCGTTGCTGTGTATTGTATAATATACAGGTATATAAGTATACTATAAAGTATATACATATAAATAAAATAAAAAAATATGCATATATGTATAATATAGGTATATAAATATATGTATATATACATATTACATAACAAATCGATAAAAGATATTTAATTTATATATATATACATATATATGTAGTATAATGAGCGAAGATTGGCGCTCTGGATCCGTATATGATTTCGTGAGTCGTGAATCGTTGGTCGAAGTTACGAGTCGTCGCGGCGTTCGTCGTCGGTCGTATAAGCCTGACACGATTAGATTACGCGAGACGAGGACTACGACGACACGGTTAAGTGGAGAGAGAGAGAGAGAGAGAGAGGGAGAGAGAGTTGCGTTCGGTTTGAATAAAATAATAATAAAATAAAGTAAAAAAAGCAAAAATAATAGAATAAATAAAAAAATAAGCTCTATATAGGTATAAAAATGTGACAAAAAAATAAAATAAAAAAAAAAATACCAAAAATAAAGTGTAATAAAATATCGTATAAATGGCGTCGTATAATCGGCTTAAAAAATACATCGAGAAGGTAGTATATATAGGTCTATACATACATTATAAGGTACGTATAGCCTGGTACAGGTATAATAACTAATAAAATAAAATGAAACTGAGTGTCTCCGATGAAAATTTCAGTGGCCTAAAAATTTATTAAGGATTCTAGATTTCGGTGACGCGGTTGCAGTGGCCTAGTTACACAAATATATATATATATACATATATACCGTATAGCTAGCGGACACAAAGGTCATATCGTAATACAAGAAATAAATATGAAAATCGAAAGATACAAATTGAAAAAACAAAAAAAAAAAAAAAAATCAAACCGATGAATAGACAGGTATAGTAACGAAGAAAGAATAAAATTCTCATCCGCAGAGAGAAAAAGAGAGTAGCTATCTGCACCTGAAGCCAACGCGCATCCTTCATCTCTTCCTTTTTTTTTCTCTATACATATACCTATATGTATAGCATCGTCGCACATATAGGTATGTGTTTAAAATGCAAATCTGAAAGCCAATAAATCTTCTCCGAGGCGTCCTCCGTACTCCGACCGGACTGCAGCGGGAGATTATTGTTATTATTATTATTGTTGTTGTTGTTATCGTTATTTTTTGTTTTTCCACGATTTTTGATCCCATCGGAAGAATACTCCGGTCGAGAATATCGTCAAACGTTATTTTTCTTTTTTCTCTGTTTTTTGTGTTTTTATTTATTAATTTTTTTTCAGGATATATACTTATATATGTATATATACAGCTGTAGCCAATAAATCGTATATACATATAGTATATCTATATTGTGTATATAGCTTGAGTATGAAAAGCGGTGTTAAAAAAAGAAGAAAAAAAAAAGAGAAAAAAAAAATATTAAATTTAAATTAAATGAATCGATTCTTGATGTATATAGGTATTTTATATATGTATGTATGTATGTATGTATGTACAAGTGCAGTAATAGTAACGTTTATAAAATCGAGTTTTAAACACGTTTAGCGGTTATAAAATTCAAAAAACCCGGTCAACCGCGAGCTTGTATATAACGCGATTGACTATATAAAGACGGACTTTGTGATCTGAGACGACGCGGTACCTAACTGAGTATATATATATATATATATATATATATATATATATATATATATATATATATATATATATATATATATATATATATATATATATATATATATATATATATATATATATATATATATATATATATATATATATATATATATATATATATATATATATATATATATATATATATATATATATATATATATATATATATATATATATATATATATATATGTACAACTATACGCTATCCGACAACTTCCAGGTCGGCTAAACATCACACGGGGGATGAAAATAGATACCAAGATCGAGACCGACAAAAAGAAACCCACCTCCCTCCTCCCCCTGCCCCCCGTACCTCGTCTTACTCTGCTCTAAGGACACATCGTATAATGCGTTGCACGCACGCTGCAGGCACGGAACGAGATGATGATGATGCACTTGTCGCGAAGCGATCAGGAGTAGGCTAACAAGTAGTAATCGAGGTGAAGGAGGGCGAGTTCAGAAACATAAGAAGCTGGTACTTGAATTTTCTATTTTATTTTAGTTTATAGCTTTTTATTTTTTTCTATTCCTTACGCATTTTACCAACGTATGTAGGTATGTATTCATGTACATACATACTACGCGAGATTTTGATATACCTATTACAGGTATGATAATTAAATATTATGCAAATAATTAGAGAAGAAGAACGATGAGAGGGAATTGTAAAAAGTAGAATTTAGATCATATATAGCAAAAAATAAAAATAAAATAAAAAAAGGAGGATTTATTAAATATAGATTATCCGAAGAATTCTTTGCCGATGAAAAATTTAAACAAAAAATAAAAATATTTCTGTACGAATATTCTTTATCTAGGTTTAGACGTATATCTGAGACGTTTGTTGGGCTGCCCACATTCAGGCGCAGCTTTAGTATTGTTGTTGCAGGATATAAATATTTGAACTTCAATTTCGCGTGGAACATTTCATAACGACCTGACTCAATTCGACTTTGACTTTCTTTCTTTCTTTTTTCGTCTTTGTATAATGATAATAATATCCGAACTTGAAATTCATGTAGATTTGTACGTATGTATATGTAAAAAGAATAAATCCTTTACGCGGTTCTTCGTACTGTAGGTAGATATTATTAAATGGAAACAAGAATAAGAAAAAAAAAAAAAAAGAAATATTCTTCCTATTACTAGACGTCCCTGAAGAAGAACTCATTCGCTACCTCTCCTTCAGCATCAGCCCCGGGGATAATAAACTCTTCCCTTTTCATTCTCTTAAAATGAGGCAAGCGCAGGAGTCATCCTTCTCCCGTTCTACGACTTTTCACCGGTTGTTATATGCCTCGGTGTTATAGTAATTCCCATTCTTTTCGTTTTATTGCTAACATGTTTATTCTATTCGTTTGCTCCCTATCTGAATTTTCTCTTTCTCTTTCTCTCAATTTATAAGAATATTTAATAATGAACAATTTGCTTTTATCGTTAAAGCGAAGAAATAATTAAGAATAATTATCGTCTGAATTCTAAAAGAAGAAAACAACTCGAATTGCCTCGACCTGCATATGCCTATACGTAATTCATAAATAACACGAAAGAAATATATTCGGTAGCTTGTACAGTTCATATTATAACCTGCCCGATGTATCCTACGTTAAACTTATACGGACGTATAGGATAAAAATTTTCGAAACTAGTTTCGTTCGTAATTTATATATATAATAAAAGATCAACGATATACCCAGAAGATGATGCCTCGCCGTAGAAGATTACACCTTAGACGTTAGACCCTGGGCTCCTTTGTGGAGAGAGGAGAAGAGGTGAGAAAGAGAATGAGAGGGAGAAAGGGAGAGGGACAAGAGAGAAGATTCGGGGCTCCTGTATACCAGGCTCCGAACTCTTAGGATCTTATTTACTGCCTGGGCAATAACCGTGTTTCTCGTGTCGGCACACAAGAGATATACTCCGGTGGGTGGGGTACGACTACCGAGCTACGCGGGGCCTCCTCGATTCTTTCTTAGGTATACATACACATATGCGAGTGTGTATACCTGCGTTAGCTCTTGGCGGGGAATAAAGAAGCCCATATTCCGAGAAATAATAACGAAGATAATATAGAACGATTTTTTGTTTCTTAATTCACTTTTTACTTATTTATTCTTACTCGATTGATAATAAATAAACGCAAGATATGTGTTTCTGAGAACCCGCGATCGGAAACGAAAATCAGGTCATAAACGATCTCACAATGTGATGCGAGGGAGCATATAAACGCGTGACACTGGGTATAGCCGCGATGATTATACCTTGTAATAAAAAAAAAATAAAAAAACGAACGAATGAATGAATGAATGAATGAATGAATGAATGAATGAACGAATGACTAAAGGCCTGGCAAGTGGGGAGAACGAAGAAGCTGGGATTTCCCCCTTTTGACTGCATAAGTAACTGAAGCGTGTAGGTGTAATGAATAGCGGATAAGCACGGGCATAGATACATACAAAGTGGGTTAATTTATCACCCATAGATAATAGCGATACAGTTTTTCGCTACGTGATGGAATAAAATCAGTTTAAGATTTCCTGACGTTGATATGCTCTATAATAATTAGACACGCGTGATTCAGAATATTTTATAAACTTTATCATGTCGTATAATTTTATATTTGTAAGCGAAAATTTTCCTTTAGAAATTAGAAAGAAGAAAAAAGAACATTTTTATGTTATATTAACGTGAATAGTATCTAACCTAGAATCCACTCACCGATTTGTATACATATATCTAAGTTCTCGAATACGTACGTTTGAATTTAAGCCGGTATTTCTCGTGTCACATAACCACCCCCCGAACACTCGCACTTATTTTCACTTTTATTATATGTATATCCTCTATACATGTGAGATTGGGTTTATAAGCACTATCACAACCGTTAACACGTTATAGAATGAAACTCGATTACAAAGATGAAAAACATGAGTGTTCTAAACTATATTTATCGTGAAAACATTGGCCCGTGTAAAAATCGCAAGTGACACTGACTAGCCTTGTCTAACATAAACGACGTTGCAACTGTATACCGACTCGCATTGTCAGTCATGTAATAAAATAAAAGAATAAAACTTTAATACTATCACTTTACTTTTTCACGATAAGGGTTAATAATATTCAATCGCGATAAACCGAGTTTAAACGAACGTCTAAAATCACGGGGGAATATTGAAACTTGTGTTTTTACAGGGTGGTTGGCAATTCGAATTACCCAACATCCCTCACGGTTGGTAATGGTCACGTTCAGACTCAACCCAATATGTAAACGAACTTTTTTTAAACGCGATTTAATAGGATGATGTAGACTTGGTACACTTGACACTTACACTCTGTTTGGGTAGAAAATAATTAGCAATTATTAAAATGCCTGAGAATTTAACGACAATCAACGGTTTTTGAGATATTTAACAATGAGATATCAGCAGCGTCGCCAAAATCCCAATTATGACAAACGAATCGCGAACTGAATTAGTTTGTTGACTGCCTAGCTTCAGGTACCTTGTAAGCTTGACAGGCTGCCTATCCTCAGGCGCGTCGAAAGATCAAGGATCGATAGTTTTATTAGAATATCTGTCATTCTGTTACGGTTTAATAAACTCCTCACCGTAAAGTTGACCGATCAACTTGAGCTTTTTTTAATTTCGACTTCACCAATCGTTTGGTGGTTGATTGGTGGTGATTGGTAGCCTAATAAAATCGTATGGTAGTCAATAGTTTATTTGATATCGACTAAACAAATTTAGGTGTAAGGTTAGCCGATTTTTTTTTTAATTATACTCCAATGAAGCTCGTTAGGTGCTTAATCGACGCACAATCGTTTGGTGGTCACGATGTGCTCTATTAGAACGATTGGTGGCACACCGTTTGGCTGGAAAGCCCAAAAAACCGAATCGAATAATAGATACAGTTTTTTTCCGTTAGATCTCAGAAATTCCCCGGATCCAGGCAATTTCCCCCGGATCTGGTAATTGATTGAAAAAAAATATTGCCGAGAGATCCTTTCGAATGAAGAAACTTTGGTTTGAATCATTTTGTTCGGCAGACATTATTTTTCGAGTTATTTACGATTGTCAGGTTGAAAAAAAACACCCTGTATACCTATAAAGTTGGCCCTTGAGTTTAGTATTTTTCAATTTTTTAGATTCCAAACCATTAATTGCACTTAATTGATCCACTAATTTCGTTAATTACTGAATTCCAGTTTTCGAGAACGAAGGAAAAACCAAATAGGAATTTTCTATGGCAGAATAGCTGCAAAATTAAAATCTTCCCCGATTTTTTATTTTCAAAAATTTTGTTGAAATTGTCATCAAGTTCTAACGTAATTTCATGCGATAAACAATAGAGTCAAAAAATATTCATCTATGATTCTAGAATAGCTGATCCCGCCAGAATTTAAACCGACCGGTGGTGACGTCATGCGAACTTTCAACATGGCGGCTCGCGCAGGCACGAACTTGTCCGTGGCGTCGTGGCGACCGGCGTCAGTCGGCGTCAGGCAGCGGGACGGAGCGGGTCGGCGTGTCGCTTGTGGCTCCGTAAGTTAATTATTTTCTCCGTCAAAAGCTCAGAGTACATTAACAATGCGGAAAAGAAAAAGAAAGTTACTTTTCTGTGCCGGAACCGACGCCGGGGATAATTAAAAATAATTGACAATTGAATTGCAAGTCACGCTACAACGCCGGTGCGTAATTTCAATCAAAATTTTCTCAAAAAAGTTGGCAGTGAAGAAGTTTTCTAAATCAAATCTTCATATCCAAACCCTCACAAACTTTGCTAACCTAAAATTTAAAAATTTTTCACCAAAAAAAGTTTTCAAACAAAAATCAAAACTTTCGCGAAGAGGTTATGTCCTTGTGCCTGAAAACCGTCGCTGACGTGTGAAAAAAAGGTAAGAGTAGTTTAATCTTGGTACTGCACGACCGTTAGGAATAAAATTCAAGTCCGAGCATGTAATTTATCCCTGCAAAACCATTAAAAAAAAAAACATACATTTCCGAGACGGAACTTTTTCACTCGCTGCGCCGTCGAGTGTTTTTGACAGTTTATCTGAATATGAGCCAGCGTCTAATTTTCTCGATCGAATTTATATTTATCGTCCAGAAAACCGTAGTTGGCATGTGAGAACAGATGAGAGTAGTTTAATCTTGGTACTGCACGACCATTAGAAGTAAAATTCAAGTCTGAGCATGTAATTTAGTTCCGCGCTAAACCCTCTGGAAAAAATATACATTTACGAGACAAAATTTTTTACTCGTCACGCCGCCGATTGTTTTCAGCAGTTGCCTTCGAATATTATTTTTACTCGTAGGTAGATAACAATTGTGTAGCTTTCGACAAAATTATTATAAGAATTGTTCAGATTCAATGATACCGTGGGATTATTGATCTCCGTATAATAATAATATACAATGTGCAAAAAGTCTTAACGAGAAAGATATCAGCTAAAGACAAGCGAGCGGGTTGCACAGCCGAATGTCGTTTACATTCGGACCAGATTCGAGAATAATCAGACAACCGTTATTCACTTGTATTGACAATTTGACTGAACTTTTAATGTACCGCCAACCTTTAGTGATGAAAAAATGTTTTTGATTACAGAGACAGACTGCAGCAGGTCATGAATGCAGCTCTCAGGCAATTTGAACAGATCAAATATCGCCAATGAAACGAGAAAAGGTAAGGCGGTAATCGTAACGTTAGTTCTAGCTATTTTCTTTCACTTTTTTAGGTAATTCGTTTCTTAGGTAATTTTTCTCTTAATAACGACTGAAAAGTGTGCATCATATGTTTCAAATGCGAAAATATAGTAAACGTAAACGAATTTTTCGAAGTTAGGTAATAATGCCTTTCCTTGAAATCAATGGAAAATTATCTAATATATAATGCATGTATTATTTTATTGTATTAAACTATCGATATACATAATTATTGGATATACATATGTAGGTATAATATCTAGCAGTTTAAGGTACCGTTTCCCCCCTCCCCCCATTCCCTTAACTACTTTACTCTCTTGATTCTCAATTTGGATCTTATTACCGCAATCTTTTAAATCGTTCATTTCTCTTGTCAGGTGGAGGGGGAAAGATAGCTGAAAGAAAACATGGAAGAATGGAGGCCAACGAGATATGAAAAAAACTGACCACATTTGTATCCGACTGAGAATTATGGTTTGCTCTTGAGATGCCATGGACACTCGAATTCGCAAATTGAATGGAGTTTCAAAGGCTGCTTATGGAAATTCAATCTCACCGATAAATTTAATATAAGGTGAATAGTATTTTCAATTGTGTCTTCTTTTTTCCCCCAAGTTTAATCATTCTGCCCATTCATTATTAATATCCATCAACGAGTTTTCTTCATGCGAAAATATCTCTGTTGACAATTACGATTATTACGATTATTTTATATTAATCTTTATCTAAAGGGCAGATTTGCCGTTGATCCTTCAATAAATAAATAAATAAATAAATAATAGGTGTTCAATTAATGAGAACATTCCTCAAATTTTTTATATTTCTGTTACAGTGCAATAGATGAAACGTAGACCAAATATGATAAGGTTACAGGAGCAAAGATCCTAATCATCAGCAATCATGTAAAGGTAAGATCAGATATCTTGGAAAACAATATTTTCATCAAATTATTTCAATTGAAAAGTTGAAAAGTTATCGAAACCGAGAAGTTTTCCCTTGATTTATGTACTTCATTTCCTATGCAAAATCAAATTTATCTGCCATTCAGTTTTCTATATTGCTGTTATGTTTTCAGAATGATCATATACTGATGGAAGAAGGTGAAACAAGGACTCTATTCGTGTGAGAAATCAGAGAAGGTAAGATTACAGATGTCTTGAATAAACATTTTACAGAATTGTAAATCAGTGAATCTATAGAGGAATGTAAACTCTGGAATTTGTAAGTTTATTTTTACAATCTAACTTGAATTTGTCTGTTAGGTGATCAATTTGTCTTCAATCAGACGAGTACGTGATCAGTGCACTACTATGGGTATGCAGAGAGTGCGAAGGATCAGAAGGAAAGAAAGCTGCAGTACAAGGAATGCACGGAATAATGGATCTTTGAACTTCGTATTTTATTTAAGAAATTGGAGAGATACATAGATAAGATTAGATTAGGATCATAAGCATAAAAATAGCGTACAGGTACATTACACGTACTATCGATCGTGTATTTGTATTTGTATTTTATTTTAGAATTTAGAGAGATACATAGATAGAGATTGAATTGTTAATACTTGTATTTTTCTATAATATCATTAATTGTCGCGGTAATTCGATTGGAATTTTATGTAAATCAAATCTGTCGAGGTCTGGACCCAAGGGGACCGTCAATCGGACCTTCCGAGGACGGCTCTCGTCAGATATTTTATTGAAGTTATAATTATGAATAATTATGTATGAAGTTGATAGAAATATTAACATCAATATAATTATGAGAAGTTATAATTATCAATAATAATTCAATTCTTACTTGATCTTGAAAACTTAACTTTTGAATTGGATATATTTTATATCGTTAAAAGTAGAGATATTTACTTCCTCTGTTACTTTTTATAGAAAATACTTGTATTAGAAGATTTAATTTCAAATCGATTCGTCTCTCTAGTTTTAAAAGATAAGATTAGATTATTATTATTATTATTATTATTATTATTAGTATTATAAGCATAAAAATAGCGTACAGGTACATTACACGTACTATCGATCGTGTATTTGTATTTGTATTTTATTTTAGAATTTAGAGAGATACATAGATGGAGATTGAATTGTTAATACTTGTATTTTTCTATAATATCATTAATTGTCGCGGTAATTCGATTGGAATTTTATGTAAATCAAATCTGTCGAGGTCTGGGCCCAAGGGGACCGTCGATCGGACCTTCCGAGGACGGCTCTCGACAGATATTTTATCCAATTTATTTAGATCAAATCTTGCGAGGTCGGGACCCTCGGGGGCGTCGTCAATCGAACCCCGTAGGACATTTCTCGCCAGATATTTTATTGAAGTTATAATTATCAATAATTATGTATGAAGTTAATAGAAATATTAATATCAATATAATTATGAGAAGTTATAATTATCAATAATAATTCAATTCTTACTCAATCTTGGAAACTTAACTTTTGAATTGGATATATTTTATATCGTTAAAAGTAGAGATATTTACTTCCTCTGTTACTTTTTATAGAAAATACTTGTATTAGAAGATTCAATTTCAAATCGATTCGTCTCTCTAGTTTTAAAAGATTGGATTAGATTAGATTATTATTATTATTAGTATTATAAGCATAAAAATAGCGTACAGGTACATTACACGTACTATCGATCGTGTATTTGTATTTGTATTTTATTTTAGAATTTAGAGAGATACATAGATGGAGATTGAATTGTTAATACTTGTATTTTTCTATAATATCATTAATTGTCGCGGTAATTCGGTTGGAATTTTATGTAAATCAAATCTGTCGAGGTCTGGGCCCAAGGGGACCGTCAATCGGACCTTCCGAGGACGGCTCTCCGCAGATATTTTATTGAAGTTATAATTATGAATAAGTATGTATGAAGTTAATAGAAATATTAACATCAATATAATTATGAGGCGTTATAATTATCAATAATAATTCAATTCTTACTCGGTCTTGAAAACTTGACTTTTGAATTGGATATATTTTATATCGTTGAAAGTAGAGATATTTACTTCGTTTGTTACTTTTTATAGAAAATACTTGTATTAGGAGATTCAATTTCAAATCGATTCGTCTCTCTAGTTTTAAAAGATTAGATTAGATTATCATTATTATTATTATAAGCATAAACATAGCGTACAGGTACATTACACGTACTGTCGATCGATCACGGATATAAAATCGATTTACGCACACTTTTCTTTATATTTGTCGCATAAGAATTTCTCTTTGCACATCGATCGTGCATTTGTATTTGTATTCGTATTTTATTTTAGAAATTATTTCGTATATAATGTGGATATTCTAATAATGCCAAATGTTACATGATTATATTACCATCGCACCTCAAGCTATTTCAAATAAAATAATCATGTATTACAATTGTTGATCTAATGAACATGATTAGTATTCTTTGTTAGATATCCTATTTACTTCAAGTATGTGTCAGTCATCTACCATTAATATTTTTAAAAGGTGTTTGGGCAATTTTTTTTCAAGATAATCATTGTTTGCACATAAACGTTGACAATTAGATGCAGCAACAAATTCTCAGATACACCTACGAATAATTACTTGTTGATTTTTCACTCTCCCCCTTCTGTGACTTTTTATTTCAGTTATCAAATCAGCGGTGGGTGAATTTTTTAAATTGGGTTAATACTGTTAGAAAAATCTGGCAATGTAATGAATCGCTCGTCTGCTATACAAAATTTTGAAAAATAACCCGCAGTCGTGTCTGGTACGTTTGCCGTCAGTCAGTCGGTATAATTAAGATTTACAATTCGTTGACAATCGGATATTTGCACCAATTCGTTTCTAAGTTATTTATAGGATGATAAAAGCTTCAGGTGTTCGGCTTCAGCAAGCAGAGTTCGGTTCATCCCATTTGAGCGAAAACAAATATTATCAGGACTGTAGTAAAGGACGAGGAAATATAAGGAACATATTTTTTTTTTTTCAGTTCGTTTATTCATATTTCATATACACAGACTAGCCCTATTTTCTATTTTCGGACAACCTCTCCACTTTCGGAGAATTTCTGTCGAGATGCCTATAACATCGCGACTGTCGTATCTCGTTAACGTAACCCCCATGTATTATTTATATCTGAAAAATGATAAAGTTTATTGCTGAAATATACGAAAATTTATTTAGTTTCAATTTCCTGTCCGTCATATTCATCGTAGAATAGTTTTTTTTTTTCTGAAAGTTTGTTAGGTAAAGTGGGATCAGATCAGATTCAAAAATTCTAAATTTCGTTAGCGAGAATAAGACAATAGCATAGAGACACATCTATACGAATGCATGCCTGCTTAGATGTACACTCAGAATTTTTCCCGCCAAAAATTTCAGCACACCTCCTCGGGTCAGATGTTCTCCTGATACCAGGAGCAATTTTTCGACTTAAAAATTTTAGAAATTCCTTATTTCGTAAGCGAATGAGACATGCATAGAGAGAGAGAGCGAGAGACACATCTAAATGCATGCTTGCTTAGACATAGACTCAGGGGGTTTTCCCGCCAAAAATTTCAGCACACCTCCTCGGGTCAGATGTTCTCCTGATACCAGGAGCAATTTTTCGACTTAAAATTTTAGAAATTCCTTATTTCGTAAGCGAATGAGACATGCATAGAGAGAGAGAGAGCGAGAGACACATCTAAATGCATGCTTGCTTAGACATAGACTCAGGGGGTTTTCCCGCCAAAAATTTCAGCACACCTCCTCGGGTCAGATGTTCTCCTGATACCAGGAGCAATTTTTCGACTTAAAATTTTAGAAATTCCTTATTTCGTAAGCGAATGAGACATGCATAGAGAGAGAGAGCGAGAGACACATCTAAATGCATGCTTGCTTAGACATAGACTCAGGGGGTTTTCCCGCCAAAAATTTCAGCACACCTCCTCGGGTCAGATGTTCTCCTGATACCAGGAGCAATTTTTCGACTTAAAATTTTAGAAATTCCTTATTTCGTAAGCGAATGAGACATGCATAGAGAGAGAGAGCGAGAGACACATGTATACGAATGCATGCTTGCTTAGACACAGACTCAGGGGGTTTTCCCGCCAAAAATTTCAGCACACCTCCTCGGGTCAGATGTTCTCCTGATACCAGGAGCAATTTTTCGACTTAAAATTTTAGAAATTCCTTATTTAGAAATTCCTTATTTCGTAAGCGAATGAGACATGCATAGAGAGAGAGAGCGAGAGACACATCTAAATGCATGCTTGCTTAGACATAGACTCAGGGGGTTTTCCCGCCAAAAATTTCAGCACACCTCCTCGGGTCAGATGTTCTCCTGATACCAGGAGCAATTTTTCGACTTAAAATTTTAGAAATTCCTTATTTCGTAAGCGAATGAGACATGCATAGAGAGAGAGAGCGAGAGACACATGTATACGAATGCATGCTTGCTTAGACACAGACTCAGGGGGTTTTCCCGCCAAAAATTTCAGCACACCTCCTCGGGTCAGATGTTCTCCTGATACCAGGAGCAATTTTTCGACTTCAACTTTCAAAAACTCTGAAAATCGTTACGACACACAAGCGGTATAGCATGAAGCATGAATGAAGCGATATTGAGAATACTGCTCGCCTGTACACTGAAAATTTTTCCCACCAAAAATTCCAGGACACCTCGTCGGTTCAGATGTTCGCCCGATACCAGAAGCAAATTTTTGATTTGAAATTTGCGAATTTCTTTAGAACCATTGGCTCAACTGCCAGATAAAATTTTGAAATAAAATCTGGCACGACGCCAGATAGGATTTCTAATTCATTGACTTTCAGTGTTTGGTTTCAGCACGAATAAGAATTCGGTTCATCTTATCAACCACAGAAACAATCATTGGGTTTGTAATAAAGGACGAGGAAACATAAGAAACATATTTTCGTCATTTCGTTTATTCGTATTCTATAAGTACATAGCCTATCTGTAAAATATTCATTTGTGGATCTATTTTTCTATCCCTATTTTCTATTTTGTGACAACTTCTCTAGCTTCGGAGTATTTCTATCAAAATGCCTGAGACATTGCGACAGTCGTATCTCGTTAACGCAGCTCCCATGCGAACTCTTTGACGCCGTGAGGGCCACTGATCCGTACTTTTGTAGCAAGCATCAGCGGGCCTTATCACATGCAACCTGCATGACTTTATTGTGATTTCGATCTATGGTTGCAAGTAGTAGGGCGCTGATGTCAGCTTGTCTGACACATAGCGTCCCCGCGATCTGGCTCATCTTCGCGAACTAACTTTGCCGCAGCCGCCGGTTTTATAATTTTTTTATAATTTAATTTTCATTTTTTCTACGTCGAACAGGATTTTTTTCTACATACACCTAGGGATTAGAAATAGATATGAAAATAATGTTAAGAGACTAAAATTATTATTGTGACTAATCTTGTTTATTTGTTCATAATATCAATGATTGCTCTATATCCGTAGATCTAGGTGATGATCTATCGCTATTACAGATAATATGCAAACTTAATTATTGTACATACTCATAAATAATTCAAATAATTATTTACTATTTATATTGATTACATCCATTTAAATATTGTTAATATATTAATTTCAAAAACTTTATTGAAAAATTGACTGTAGAGTATTACGATTTTCACGCAGCAAGCGAATGATTTATATAAAAAAAAATATATATATTTATATTAGAAAACTAAACGAAACAGTGAGAATTTAATACAGAGTTGGATAATATAAAACTGTTACGCATCTCCTGAATCAACAGCTCTTCTTACTTCCATACAATAATAACAAAAATTGTTGGACGAATAGAAAGTAAATAATACTTTTATCAGTATAGAGAAATAAAAACAAGAAAAAAAAAATATTAATAAATATTTTCAATCTCTTCAGGTTGTTCTACAATTATTATTAGTTCATATAATGATATAATAATATAGATAATATTAATGATAAGAGTAATAATAGTGATAATAATAATAATAATAATGATTGTGATGTAAAATAACAGGTTTGCTATAAGTAAACAATTAAATAAGTATTTATATTGACATGAAGAGAACATAATGATCATAAGTCTACAATAATACTACACATCAGTTATTGAATATGAAAAACTAATTTCTATACATAATGCGAAACTTTATACAATACGAGCCGACACTCTATTTATTTATTTGTTTATTTCTTTCTCTTTCTCTTTTTCTCTCTCTCTCTTTCTCTCCATCTTTGGTAAAAACTACAAAATAAATAACCATGCGTGGTGAAATATTGAACGATTTCTAATCATAAATTTCACCATGAGAGTTACAAGGATACAAAAAAAAAAAATAATAAAGAGAAAAAACGAACTTATCAATGAATTAAAAATTTCTTTGACTAACGCATATCAATTTGAAAAACAAATTCAACTTCATAATTGAATATACTATAAAACACGTTTTTTTCATAATATATTAGACATACATATGAAGTTTTAGTATATTCAATATGTTCCTTAAATTAGTCAAATGATTGCTTGCGGAACACGCGAAGGTAAAGCTCGGTGAAGGTGAGGTTACATGGATGCCATGTACTCATAAATGCTCGAAACCCATTCCCTCTGGTATTACAATGCCTGATTGAAAAGATTTACAAATCACACCTCAAACTCACGTGAGTTGGTATAGATTTAAACAGATCTCAAGAAAAAAAGATATAAAAAAAATCGTACGATTATTTCTGCCGCTTGATTATCTTTTGGTACTCTGCGTTTGAATCTTACATAAGAATTAAGCTCTTAGAAACTTGCAGCTTATACGAGAAAAAAAAAAAAAAACAAAAAAAGAACTACGAAATTTATAACAATTTATATAATATACCGTATGTATACACAATTATTAGGTATTACTCGCGTGTTATTCAATATGTTCATTTCATTGCATAATTATTATTTTGAATAGAGAAAATCCGCAAAATCCGTCAATCACAACAACAATCAGGGAAAGCTATTTACATAATAAAATATTGGTATCCAGTATGAAAAAGGAAAAAAATAAAATAAAATAAAATAATACAAAAACAAGCAAAATAAAAAAAATGAAGAAAGAAATTACACACGTATACTATACAATGTCACAAAAGTACATACATATAATAATAATAATAATAATAATAATAATAATAATAATGATAGTGATCGTTATAATAATAATAATGATAACAATTGTATAATAATCTAATAAAAACGGTACTAATATTCTCATTGTCAATTATTTTATCGTGCAGAGAAAAAAAAAATTCATATTTTTGTTATGTGCGTAGACATAAAATAAACTATATATGTATATATCCTATTAAATTTCATCGAAGAATACCTTTTGTCGATTTTTATTATTATTTTTCTATTTTATTATTACTTTTTGTTTATTCAATAATACCCTCAGATCTTTAAATAATTGATTTATAGTCTTGCTTTTTGTCTAGGTAATAATCTAATTAAGATACTCTATTACCGGGCATAATAAACGCGTTGTAAAAACTACAATCAGAAGCGATATTGTTTCAAAATACCTAAGTTCAACAAAAGATCAATCTGAAATCTTTTACAGCGTATCAATAATGCCCGATTGATTACACTCCTCTTTTCTTTTCTTTTTTTTTTTCTTTATTTTTCTGTTGCAACAACAATTACTAATGCGATGAAATATCCGTAATCAAAAGAGGATACCCATAGGAGTTATGGATTGTTCAACGATTACTTTATACTAATTCAATTAATTAATATAAGGTCATTATTATCTTTTCATATAAATTAATAATCTATCCTAATTCTAATCACAATAATTCGACAATATTCATTCTCATATATATATATATATATATATATATATATATATATATATATATATATATATATATATATATATATATATATATATATATATATATATATATATATATATATATATATATATATATATATATATATATATATATATATATATATATATATATATATATATATATATATATATATATATATATATATATATATATATATATATATATATATATATATATATATATATATATATATATATATATATATATATATATATATATATATATATATATATATATATATATATATATATATATATATATATATATATATATATATATATATATATATATATATATATATATATATATATATATATATATATATATATATATATATATATATATATATATATATATATATATATATATATATATATATATATATATATATATATATATATATATATATATATATATATATATATATATATATATATATATATATATATATATATATATATATATATATATATATATATATATATATATATATATATATATATATATATATATATATATATATATATATATATATATATATATATATATATATATATATATATATATATATATATATATATATATATATATCAAATAATTATGTTTATTATTAATGTCTAATTTCTAATTAGCCTCTGCTTCGCCTTCTCGTAGGGGTCAATTAAGTGCAATCACTACGCTTTCGTCCAACAGTGGTTTCAATTAACTAGGTTCAAATAAAGGAAAAAAAAACAGAAATGTGTAAGATACTTGCAACGGCGCCTGATAAAGCGATAAAAAAAAAATGAAAAAAAAAAATAAGAAGACAAAGATTCCAACAAATAATTGTCATGATTACGTAAGACTTAATTGATCAACCCACGATTATACTATACTCAATAACAGCCCAACTAATTTGTATATGCATTTTGGTGCTTGATTTCTTTTACTCGACAATCCACACAATTTTTTCTTTTTTTTTGTTTCAAACTTATTTAACACGACGAACTTTTCAATTCTCCAGCAATATCTGCGATATTTTGTCTCAAAGTTGTCGCCTCGTTGTTTGTTTGGGCCGGAGTATTGTATCTTTGATTCAAAGTACTCAGTGCAGTAAAAAGTCTTGTGTTAGTACTCCTCAGCCGTGAATTAGCTGCATCCAGCGCAGCTATTTGTTGTTCTTGGGCGTCGATCACGCGCTGATTGATCGATAATTTTTGTGACATTTTTTGCTGCTCTCTTCTAAGTTCCTCCTCCACGGTTATCAACCTTTAAATGAAAATAAAAAACAATCCTGATTATATTCTGAAGCCACATTTTTCATGCTCCTCATCGTCGTGTACCGTATAATGTATACACATGAGTACAGAGCAGAGACAATCGCACAAATATAATATTACCATGTATGCGAGAACAAAAAATGAAACACGAGTTTATTTAATGTATAAAAACTTCAATTTAGATCGAGAAATAGATATGGAATCGAGTAAACGATCCCCAATTCAATGTACGCTTTTGGATCTATGTATGAGGTAGATGTATCATTCTTAATCAGAATTATAGTTGACTGTGTTGCTTAAATTTTTCTTCATGCAAAATGAGTGAAAAATGAATAATGAACTGATGTCTATTCATAAGTACTATCTTTATGAAAAACAAACAAAAAAATTTGGAGTGTATTAAATCGAGATTTTGGAGTCAGCTTGGAGATGAGGGAAATAAAAATGTGATTAAATATATCGCATATCGATTTATATCATTAACAGCTATAAAGTGAATGAATGATCATGATTATGATTATGTAAAAATGTGTAAGAAGCGTAGGAATATAGATAACTCTTACACCAAGGTCCAGATCAAGCCAGAGTATACCAAATGCAGCGGATAGAATGCACAGGAACATACAATGAATTAAATATACATTAATTTCATATATTAGATTGGGATTATAACGATATAACAATAATAGTTAGACGAATATGCGCGGCTGATCTTTCACCGCGAGTATGAATCTTTTTTCAAATATACTTGCAACATTTTGAACATTAAAAATCTATCGACAATTAACTATCTTCAAAAAATAAAATAATATTAATAATAATACCTCAAGACTTTTTGATAGAATACAATTCGAAACTCACTTCGATTATCGAATAGAATCTCAACAGAATATAGACTTACATATATTCCCGATAAAATGATAATAACAATGATACAAAAGATAGAGATAAGGGCAGGCTGGGGTAAAGGGGGTAGTAGTCAGGAGTCACGCTACAAGGAGTAGAGAATTAAAAATTTTTCAGATTATGGCAGCAAAGTACCTTGAAATAATGCTCTTCATTTTTGAATCAGGCGCCGTGTTGTCAACCTCTGTATCTTCGGGAGTTCCTAAACGAGCTCTCAGTCTGTCTACGCTGCTTTGCAATCTTTCGATTTCAACTTCGTACTGAAAAAAATTTAATAGACGCAGTTTGTTAGTTACAAAAAAAGTCTTCAATCGTAATGAGAATACAGTAAAAGAATAAAATAAAGTAAAATAAAACAGCCGAAATTCCATCTCGATATTCGAATATTAGAAACCAGTCTGTTAATTACAAAGATATAAAAAAGTGTTCGTAATTATCTCTCCAATTACCTGATCGATGCTCTTATGACTTCGGGATTTGCTCCGCCTGGTTGCGCAGCTTTCTTCTTCGCTGGTATCGGACAGATCTCTAGTTGAGTCAAGAGACAATCGCCTCCTCAATTTCGGGCAACAAACTCCTTGTGGTTGTTCAGAGTTGTTAGTTCTATGCGAAGCTGTGGCAGACCGCCATTGAGACTGTCCGTTTCTAGGTACATTTCTATTTGGTTGAGGTGGAGGAGAAGGACTTAGATCTACTCCTCGGACTCCTTCGACTCCCCCGCCGCCGTCCCTTTCCTCCGAGCTTGTGCTTCCTCTCCTTCCGTTTCTGGCGTGTGTTGCCTCCATGTGATAAACGGGATTTGCAAAAGCCAAAGGCGCGGTGTTCAGTATATGAGCATTGGCATTGTTGCTCAGATCTACAGGACTCGAACTCTGACTGTATGCAGCGAAACTTTGGTATCCAGATGATGCGACGTTACTCAATTGAGAGATTGAGATCTGCGATCCTTTCTGAGACTTTGATTCTGATACTTCGTCATCGGCGTATCTGTAGTAAATAAAATTTCATTTAAATTATAAAATACGATCGTTCGATAAAAGGCCTGGAAAATAGCATATTGTTTTAAAAAAGAGAGAGATAAATTACCTTAAAATATCAGAAAACTCGTCCAGATTTCCATTTCCCGTTGTAGCGAGATTCGAAGTCTTTGAATAGTTGTTATTCGGTTGATTTATTGAAAGTGTAACGTGAGGATTAATGTTAGCATTGATAGTAGTCTTTGATATGTTGTTATAATTCTGTGCCTGATTAACATTTTCTTCTTTATGACAGTGCGTCCTGCTCCCAGACCGAGATACGTTATAATTATGGTTGTAATTATCCTGATCATGAATGTCTAGGCTCTGAAGCCTGGCTATATTATGTCGATGATGTTGCCCAATGGATCCATTATTGGCAGTATTCCCATGTGAATTGTTATTGTAATTAGAATCCTTCAAATTTGAATGGCTCTCTGACCTCGTGGGGCTTGTGGGATGATTTTGGCAGTGATTAACATTAGCCAGACTGGTACTAGCCGTCAATCTGTATCCCGGTCCGCTCCTGTTAGAAGCCAAAGGTCTATGCTGCCTGGCCATTGGAGTAGGAGATCTAGAAACGAAAGCAGTTGGCTCCAGAGGATAATCGTCTGAGTTTATCTGCAGCTGAAGTTTCCCGTTCGCGGGTAGATAGGCGTTTCTAGGTAGGGTTGCAGCCCGCACGACATTCGGACTCCGAGAGGTGTTATGTCCCAGTGTATTGGACTGAAGAACCTCGCTACTGTCCCTTATGGTACCGTTCAAAGTACTGTGATTGCTGATAGTAGAAGTGGCAGAGATAGACAAATTCGTATTGCTGTTAGCAATCGTCGGATCATTGTAACGGAAGATGTTATTCTGCAAATTTGGATAACGGGGTATAGCAGGCACAGAACTTGGCCCTGGTTGATCCAGAGCCAACGATATTCTATCCAAAATTGCATCCAGCCGAGGATATGGAGTGGCAGATGACACACTCTCTCGCAAAAGTGCATGCAACAGGGATAACTGCTTTCCAAGATCTATGTCTCCGTCGAATTCTAGTGAGTTATTCGCCGGGACATCCTTTGGCAGCGGGCTCTGTATAATAAATGATTTTTTTAGTATTCGATATCCTGAAATCGTTCTCTTAGTTAGTTTTTAGAATTTTATTACGTTTTAGATACTCACGCTTATTAATTGTAAGAAATTCTTCATCGCCGGTGCTTCACGCTCTAAGAAATCGTTCATAAATTCCATGAAATTTTCTTTCCCTTGGAATCTCGTAAAGTTGGCTAAAGTCTGGAGAGTCTTAGCTACTAGGGTCAAGTTCCTCGCAGCTTTCTCGTTAGGATATTCTATAAAAGAATTAAGTAAAAAAAATAAACCAAAGTAAACTAGATAATTCTTGAACGAAAAAATTTTTAAACTTTGATTAAGACTAAAAAAATATTTCTGTTCAAAAACGGAATAAATAGAAACTAAAATTCACTCACCATGTGTGATATTGAAGAGAGAAGGACTGAGTATAGCAGGGCAAAGAAACCTGAGAAATATCGATGCAGATATTAAGTTATCGGCAACATCAGGCCTTCCCATTTCGGCTAGTCTTTCTCTGAATATTCTGAAACACTCTCTAAGTTCAACTGGAAAATTAGCGTGACTAGCTAATATTTTATTCCAAGTAGTTTCCACCGCAACTCTAAGATTGTGTTGTTGAGTCCTAAGAGCCGCTGCTGAGGCAACTTTCAGAGGATCTACTTCGCAATCGCCACCTTCAGCTGCCCCTCTCACAGCCGCGCATAGAGTTTCTTGCAAATAACGATCGCCTGTTAATTTCAAGTAAGCCTCCATCGCTTTTGTCGCTAAAGAATTACCACGAAAAGTAAGTCTTTCGTCATCTGGAAAAAGAAGAGAATTTTGATATTATTTTTGTAAGGATTTTTTCCTCCTTCAATTGAGGTAAATTAATAATGAATGGTGAAAAAAAAGTTACCTATTCTATGAATGTCCATCATGACTAGATCGGCTAAGAACTGCGGTGCTTTTCTCTCCTGTTGCATAACAGCTACCAAAGCAGTGGCTATATCTTCTTTAGCTTTTACACCGATAGCCGGTTCTAGGGTTTCGCATAAAGGTCCGTAATCCTTTTTCAAATACTCTAAGAATTCCTGATATACTTGTACAGGTAAAATATCGACTGATTGAAAACGACACTTGACTCTTAAAGCAGGCGATTCTTTCAACGGACCTTTATCACCCATCACAGGATACCATCGTTCAGTCATGTAACGAGAGGTGACATTCTTTACCGGTATTGTGACAGATCCTGTAAAGAAGGTAATAGATATAAAAACGAATCAATTATGAGAGATTATGAATTAACAAAGAAGTTATTACATAAGTGATATTTGAGTGTCTTACCTATCAGCACATTTTTGTCTTTTTTCTTTTTCCTATCAGCCTCTCTGTACAAATTAACGTATATATTGTTTACAGCTGGTAATCTATGGAGGTCGAAATGTGCTCCCCAAAAGCATAGTTCACCCTTTAGTTTTGCTGTGGTACGAGCGTAAAGACCGGCGTCTAGACAAACTTCGCAAAAGTATCTCTTCTTCGACGGTATACCTTTTACTTCGAGTAACCATATTTGTAACGAGTTATCCGTACGTCGTTTCTGCTCTTCGTCGGGATGTACGGACTTTCTAAGACTGCGTAAAAAAATTAAAAAAAAAAACAGAAAAATTAAAAATTGAAGAAAAACGGTTGAAAAGGAAGCATTGAAAAAATTTTCTCATGCATCTAGGGCATAGTAGAAATTCTCGAAACATCGTATATGAATAATTGTGAATTTTTATACATTATCTACATTTCATGGAACTTAAAAATCAAAAAAAAAAATTCAGTCCAGTGCCGATGTTCGAAAAAAAAATTACAGCATTCACTGAATTCGATCAGTTTTGAAAATTCATCGCAAAAAAATGTACGGGCACACTGGATGATTAATTGAAAAAACTGTTTTCATAGTAAAGTAGTTTTTTTCAATCTTTTTTTTTCGGAAAGGGAACATTGAGACGAAAAAAATTTCGTAAATTGGTTGTAGATTTTGGATGCACGAAGGACTAAAATTTTATCTCAGACCTTTATCTTAGACTTTTTAGTTGGTATATGAAAATAGAACTCACCTTTGCAGCCACTGATCCCTCTCATGTGCGCTTTTGCAGCTAAAGTACTTTGGCACACCGCTGCTCGGTGTAACTTGCAAACAATGTGGTCGTCCAAGAAGACTCGGATGCAGAGGCGTCACAGCAGCGAGATCCATCGAGGTCACAGCTTGTCCACAAAGAAGAGATTCGTGCGAACGGCAACCCCTTAATCCAGCACCTCGTTGTTTTTGACGCTCAAGTTTCGTCACACTTTTTGTTCGTTTCAGAGGATTTGACCGAAAGGATCTTTTCGAGAAGAAATTCTGCAAAAAAATGAATCGCCACATGTTAGAATTAATTTATCCTAAATAATTCAAATCGTAAAGTATGATTGAAAAAATAAATAAATAAATTCGAATCACCGCAATTACTTCGTTTGGCAATTAGTTTATATTCAAGTCATTATATATACAGACACATGTAGGTAAAGGTATATAAGTGGACACGTGGTATATATCCAGCATCAGCATCAGCCGCGAGTATCAGCGGAGACTATCAGCATCCGCAGTTAAGCAGAAGCAGAAAGATTGAAACAAGTCAAGCAACTTTTCGGTCGGTCATATTCTACTACCATACTACAGTATGAACCAACTATACACACTCTATACGTAACGGCTGAAATATTTTTCGCCCGTTGAGAGAAATGGAAAAAAAAAAAAAAGAAAATGGAAACGTTCCTCCGCACCTTTGCGCCGCGAATGAAGAAGAAGAAGAAGAAGAAGAAGAAGAATAAGTCGACGACGAAGAAGAATAAGAATAAGAAGAAGGAACCATCGCATCGTATCGCATGGCATCGCGCATCGGTTCTTTCGAATCGCCTATATATATATATGTATATAACTAAATAACCATGGGTATACGATACACACACACAAACACACATAGTTACCGGTTTTTCGGCTCGTCATTCCTCCTCCATCCGCGCGAATAAACAGAGCGCGAATAAATTTATATATGTATATATAGGTATATAAGTATAATACATATGTACCTATACCTATATACCTATATGGTGAAGATATAAATTTCCGCGAGTTTCAGAGCCAAGATTGGATATAGGTATACAGCCCGGACATACCTATGTATAGGTTTTCGTGTATATGCACATACATACATACATACATACATACAATTATTCACACACAGTCTGTAAGGTTATAGATGCCTATATATACCTATACAAGCGCAATTTTCTCATCTGTATTAAATCCCGAACTGGAGCACGCGTCCGCTTGACCGCGTTTGACCCATTATAATATATAAGATCAAGAAGAATAATAATAACGTTGTATATATTTTCTCTATATAAACGATAGCGATACGGGGTCATATTAAGTTTACGATTTTTTTTTTTTGTTTTTTTTTTCTATGTATGATGTGAAATTTAAGAAAACCGACAAAGAAGAAGTACATAAGAAGAATAAAAGAAAAACCGTTCATATTACTCTGATTGTACAATAGAAATGAAAATAAAATTGTAAGAATAATTGAAAACCGTATACAGTACATACATACATTAAGTCATGGGTTTAAATTAGGCCGATATATGTCATAAGAATCCGAGAATAATATAATATAATATACTTATATATGTATATAGGTACATACAGAGAAACCATTATAGTACAAGTAATATATCTGCACAGACGTAGGCAAACGTGTTTTCACGCCCTGCATATGTACGCGGCATTACGCAATTGTAATTTTTTTATATATTTTTATTTATCCATATTATAGGTATATAGGTATACTATGTATTCGTGAAACAATTGAATGGGTTTCTTCTCGCTTGCGGAATAGGAGTACTGAAGTATGTTAACATACATACATCGCCTACGATATATATTATAATAAATGTATATATATATATATATATATAAATTATAACTCACCAAAAATCCGATTTATACATACATATATGTACATGTGTATATAACTATGTATTATAATAATCCAGCACAAAAACTGTTGTATATATTTACGAAAAAAATAAAATAAAATGAAAACGTGGAGCAAAAAAATCGAAAGGACTGTATACAGGTATACCTACATACCTATATTATGTATGTGCTAAGACAGTTTTGCGCGGTATATTTGAAACGCGGACGTACACCTCGAGAGAAAATTGTCAACTGGACTATCGTGGATTTCCAATGACATTGCTCCTCCGGTGAAGTGAAAGGCTGATTCTCTTGGCTACCGCACCATGCCACGGGCATATATTTGTAAGTATAGGTAAGTATTGTGGTGTGTATGTGTATATATATGTTTATGTGTGTCCCGTGTGTGTTTTTGTGTTTACGGTACATAGTTACATAGCTGTACAGCATATACACACACAGGGCGCAGATTCCTCCTTCGCTCTCTCATATGTATGTACGTACATACATACATACGCACCAATGTTAATGTTTTCGTATATATATGTATGTATATACATTTACCGATACACACATATATGTTTATATACCAAATTTATATTCGTGTGTTTAAGAGCTAGCGCGGTGAAGATATGCGTGAGAATATACATACATATGTATTAATATAGGTCGTGTAATAGGTATAATGAATGTACCTGTTTTCAAAAATTTACTAACGCCTCGCGCAGAGCTTAGAAATAAAAAGACAAAAAAGAAAAACTAATGTAATTGGTCGATTAGTTGATGAAATAATCATTACCCTGTTCATGAAATAGTTTAGAATCACGTTGACCACTTTATCCTCATTTTCTTCCATGGTTACACCAACGCACATTTCTTTATATTACTCGTATGTAGTATTTTTTTTTTCTTTTTTTATTGTACTTGGCGCGAGACTCTACCGAGTCTCTCGATCCTATTCCAAAATCACTGATTTATTCCATCACCGCAACAATATCCTTGATCAGATAATTATCGAATTTTTGCAAAATGTCTTGTGTAGTTTTTTTTTTCATTTTCTTTCTTTTGTTTTTTTTAATCCTCAAAACTTTGAACTGCACGTTGAATTTTCCTTTCTTTTTCTCTCTCTCTCTCTCTTCACTCGACGAAAACACACGCGCACAATTTTCTTTATTTCTATCTTTATTTCAGCTTTTTCGTACTTCGGTGTAGGTATTTCTATTTCAGGAATTTTCCTGCAGCATTGCAGATGTTGAAGATTAGTTGTAAAGAAGAAAACGTACGACTTCGACTTCAGGCATTTAAATCACTGCACACTGTTCTTTTTCTGGTATTTTTAAACCTCGCAGTATATGTTACAGTAGTAGGTATAAGCACAGCACACAAAAGCGGCACTACTTTCCTTCCCAAAATTCCTATCTACTGCAGATGTGTCTACTTCCGGTCTGCCTATAACTTAACACACACACACACACACTCAGACAGTCTTTGCCCTCCGAATGTTGACTATCTCAAATTTTACCGCCAAAAGACAAAAACCACGCGAAAGAACCAAAAATAAAAACAGATAAGACAACATTTTTACGATTCTCGTATCTCTATGTGTCTTGTTATCGATTTTTCTTCCCTCTCTCTCTCTCTCTTTTTCTCTTTTCCTTTTTCCACTTTATCTAGTATCGAGCAATACGTGACATGATTTCCCGGCTAAATCTCAGCAACGACTACCGCAGATGGTTTGTCCTGACCATCGAGGTACCGAAAGTCAGGGATCCTTTTTCGGGGTGATCCACCTTTGTGTGTAGGTACGTACCCCAACGGGGTTCGGTTAGGTTTAAAGATTCGAGGTGCTGTTGCTGCTGCTGCTGTGCGCCCCCCGTTCGGTTTAAAAGGAACCCCAAAGACGTACAAAAACGTCTTTTTTTCTGAGAGGGGAGGGAAAAAAATAAAGAATATAGAAAAAGAAAAAAAAAAAAGAAAAAGAAAAAATTCAGGGGAAATAAGGGCTGCGTCGTTCTACTTCGTTCCCCCTTTTCCCCCCACTTCTTCATTCCGTTTCTGCATTATATATGTATATATGTATGTACATACGTATACAGTATATGGTTCAAAAACGAGAACCAGTTCACGGTTGTATTTTTTGTTTTTTTTTTTTGTTTTATATTTCATTTTGGATCGCCTCATCGTTTCGTGTATTTCGCGGCGGCGACGACGTCGAGTTGTTTTCAAAAATGAAAAAAATAAAACAAAAAGAAAAAAAAAAAAAAAATCCCCTGCTGTTATACCTGCAGCGAACGTGGGTTAAGGCTCCCCGCAGAAGTTCCTGCGTATATTATACCTATTCCTAGCTACAGCCTGAAGAGTGAAGAGTAGTGTGGTACATGAACATTCGACGACTACGATGTTAGAATTCCGATTTTACGAGGACCTGCAGCGCTGCAGGCAGGGCCTCCGTTCTCTCTCTCTCTCTTTCTCTTTCTACTGACTATTACGGACAAAAGAATGAATGCCAGTTCGTCTATTTTTTTTTTTTCCACAACTCATATGAGTGTATATATACCCCATACATAGGTACATAACCATATACCATTCCGATATATATATACCAAAAGTACCTATATATACCTATAATAATAACCGTTGAATTCAATTGATATTTCATATGTACTATATACTTGAAATATACATGTATGTGTATATGGGAACGTGGAAGAAAGAATTTCCTATATAATAATAATAATAATAATAATACCAATGCAGCACGTATGTATTCGGATTTCTGGAATTCTTGTATATACTATATAGGTATGTACTCGTATATATGCGGAATTCTTCGCGAACGAGGAAAAACTATTATGTATACATATATACACAGTTATATAGAGATTTCTAGCTAATAATTCACTACGTTGTTTTTTTTTTCTATATAGCATAGATCGGTATATCCTTCTGCGAAGCTATATAAACAATCGTATATAATACATAGAAGAGCTGTCTCATATAGTCTATGGAGTACATATAAAGGAGATTTTGAAAAGGACTAAACACTGGATGCCAGCGTATTGTTTGAGGGTCAGGTAAAAACATGTGCGACATATCCGGTTTATTTTTTGCTTCTTCCAATATTCGTTTTACGTATACGTGCCGAGCTACCGCGCGTTCAAGAGAACCCGAAAACCCAAATTTCGTTCCGAGAGAACAATTTTGAAAAATATAAAAAAATATGAGAATAAAAAAAAAAAAAAAGACGAAAAGAAAGAAAATGAAAAAAAAAAAAAAAAAAAAAAAAAAAAAAATGTACTGTAGGTACGCCTATGATAACTATTTCGAAAATACTTGAAATGAACTTTTTTTCGTACCTAGCTCGCAGGATAGAAAAATATGCTTTATGCTAATATTTTCAGCGACGAGACTGTAGGCGCGAGACTCTACCGAGTCTCTTGATACGTCGTTGTCATTTTAATCTAATCTCTCTCAGTCTCTCTCTCTTTTTCTTGTGTGTTCAAATTTTCACACGGTTTACGGTTGCCTAGGCCGTGATGCGATATTCACATGAGTTTACTGTGATCTCCTAGGGCGAGAGAAAGAGAGAGAGAGAGAGAGAGAGAGAAAAAAGAGAGAGAGACTTGTGTAACGAGCCTTTCGGCTAGAAATACTAGGGTATATGATAAATCGACGGTAGAAAAACTAGTTTCAATCTCATCTTAAAATTTCAAAAGCATGATCTGCGCTTTACTAAACCGAAACTGCAGTCTCAACGTCGGGACTAACGACTTGGCGGGCTTCTATACCTATAGTAGTAATATAGGGGGGAACCGCGAGAATGAAACGACTAAAAGTTATTCCTAGACATGGGCGGGAGCGAATGAGACTGCAATGACAGAATCCCGTGTATGTAGGATATGGGTATATGTATGTGTGTAATAATACAGTACGTATACGCATTATACGTTGCAAGTTTTCGTGACTTTCAAATTCTGTAATAATTTTTAATTCAACGGTGCAGGGAAAAATGGCATCCGATTGAAAAAAAAAAAAAAATTAAATAATCATACGCGGCGATGAGAAGATCGTTCACGTTTTTGAGAGTAAAGTCGAAGAAAGAAGGTAAAAAAAAAAAAAAAAAAAAAAAACTAATAATAAAAAGAGAAAAGGAAAAGGACCCAGTGAAAGGGAGAAAGATAGAAAAGAAACGTTGAGTATATACAATAAGGGTTGTTCTAGAAGTGAAATAGAATAGAATCACCCCGTTTGTCTAGAGTTTCTATTATTCGATTCAAAGAAACGGTTTGAAACATGAGAACTCATATATGTAGATATAGGTATGTATAGTAAAGTATGTACATGTAGATGTGAAAATTACACCTTATTCGTTATATAATACCCCTATGGTATATATACATAAAGAAAATAAACACCACCGCCGAGAAACGTTTAATTTATACGTTTTCAACCGCGTCAATCATCGTCGTTGTATGTATTATGCTAGACTATCTTAGACTTAGACTCAGACTTAGGCAGCTATTGCTACCGCCGCTGTGTCAAAGCCTATAATAAATCATTCGTAACATAAAAACGAGGGAAAACTTTTTTTTTTTTTGGTTTTTTTTTTTTTTAAGAAAGTTTCGCTCCCCGTACGCAGTCAACCCCAAAACCATTAAATTCACTTCTCATATTACATTACATTATATACCCGTTTCTTTATACATACACATACGTATATTCGTTTACTTAATTTAAACCCGTCAAGAACGAGAAACATCTGAAAGATAATCTTTACGACATTTTTTTTTCTCCCCGTTTGTTTCATTTTCACGGTATAGTCACACCATGATATATAATTTATCGACTGATAAAACAATTTCTCTCGAAATCGAATTCAATATCGTTCGGATTCTCGGTTCCAAAAAAAATTAGTAAAAAAGACTTCATTTTTGTAATTTTTTTTTTTCTTTTTTTTTGAGGTAAAAGATAAAACGTATACCAACAAAATTCTTCAATAAATGAAATCGAAACGATACAACAAAAAAAAAAAGAAAAAAAACTCACCACTATTCGGTTGGGGGTGACATCGAGGGGTCGTGCTCCGAGGACCGGTGTAGCCGGTGCGCTTCCTCTTCGACATGCCTTTTCGTATGAGGTATCTGAAAAATGAAGATAAAAATATAATTTAAATTATTAATTATCAATACTCGGGTTCATTTCAGTTGTTTTTATTAATGATTTTTATCGCAATTATATCGCCAATTGAATATTGTGGGTAGAGAAGGGTGGGTTTCTTTCGCACGTGTTCGACTCAGCGGCAATAATGAGTCGCTGTATATACCGTACCGTACCATACTGTACAATTACACGCATTACCATATTACAGTTTGACTGCGATACATACAGCATAGCACTGCAGGGCGCAATGAAATGAAATTAAATGCAATGAAATGAAATGAAATGAAATGAAATGAAATGAAATGAAATGAAATGAAATGAAATGAAACGAAACTAAATGAAATGTAATGCAATGCAATGCAGCGTGGCTTTAGACGAATAAAATAATAAGAAACTCGAGACTTTACTATACATCTACATAATATAGGTATATCAAGTATAAAGTGTATATATATAGATATACATATGTTATAAAAAGACCGTTTGCAAAATTTTCTCTCTTTACAAAGATCAAACGGTTATACTATAAATGTAATTTACGAAACGGTTCTAAACAGAGACTTTATTTATTACACAGCTATGCGTGAAATTTGAAGAATTTTAATTCCCATTCAAATTTCAAAAACTTGATAAACAATCAAACGAATGAATAAATCGTAATGAGAAATTTTAGCATTAATCAATTGTTATTAATATTGTTAATATTTTTAGGTGACTTGGATTGGATTAGATAGATTATACCTATAATACATGTATACTAGCTGCTAGACGACGCGTTCTTCAAAGACCATAGCTATAATATTTTGGCTTCTGAACCAGACAACACGACAGATATATTTTAGAATCAGGCCAGAAGTTATATTTATAGTAACTAATTCCTAAGAATTTTTAGAACCTATCAACGAACGATATAGGCTCTCGTATATATCTACATGTGTGTGTGTGTGTAAAATAACTACATCAATCTTTTCACCATGGTGGTTTAAAAAGTTTCTTCTTAAATTAAGTGACCAGAGAGAAGATATATATATAGATAGATATTTATATATTTTCACCATATTCGTCATGTCTCTCAATTTTCGTTTGAAAAGAATATATGGTAAAGTAAAAAAAAAAAAAAAAAAGGAGGACAAATTAAAGGATCGAAATCCATTAGGGTTGCGCCTGAGGCTGGGCAACTCGTCGTACCCGTGGATCGCGAAAAGTACGATAAAATAAAAAAAAATGAAGAAAAAAAAAATAATCGCACACTTTACTCGACTTTGGCAAAAGCACGTTGATGTGATGCTAAGTACATACATACATACCTATAGGAATGTATGTCATATGTAGGTAGATAGGTAGGTACTCTGAAATGATGGAAAAATTACTTTCGAGTACAAAGGCAACGAGTACAGTCGTACAATGCGAATCGAAAATGGCGAGAGAGAAAGAAATAAAGACAGACAGACTGACTGACTGACTGACTGACTTTGTACTGAATAAACCCTTTCTGTGCACAGAGTGAGTGATTATTATATCACAAGAGAGCAAGAGAGAGAGAGAGAGAAATGGAAATCAACGTCAATTAATCACCAGAGTGGTAATGGGGTTTCATTATATCATTTTTTGCTCGACACTGCATCGCACCGTTATAAGCTCACTGTACCAGTAACTGCAGCATTGCACCGTACCGTTCGATGAACACGTTAAAAAGAAATGAAAATAAAAACCGATATCAAAAAGAATGAAAACGAAAAATAAAAATAACCTTTGCCGGACATATGTACAGTCGGGCAATAAAGTTCTTGGAGGGTCGAAATTCAGGCTCAAACATTTCAGTGTCTACGCTGTTGAGCAGCCCCCTCGCTCCGCATACCCCGTTCTCTGAGAAGGCGAATCTGGCAGGCTACCTACTCAAAGTAAAGTAAGAAATACTTCCCAAATATACAGGGTGTCCCAGAACTAAATGTCAAAAATGAAAGGTGGCCTAGAGGAGGTCGAACTGAGTAAATTTTCCCGAAGAACATGGGGTCTGCGAAGTCGCGTTCGCGAGATATCACAGGTTAAAAAAAAAAAGTATCGCTTTGCGCCGCCGCGACGCGACGCGGCGCAAAGCGATACTTTTTTTTTTTTAACCTGTGATATCTCGCGAACGCGACTTCGCAGACCCCATGTTCTTCGGGAAAATTTACTCAGTTCGACCTCCTCTAGGCCACCTTTCATTTTTGACATTTAGTTCTGGGACACCCTGTATATAATAAACAATGCATCGATGGGCCTGCTCAACAGCGTAGACACTGGAACACCTAAGCCTAAATTTCGACCCTACAAGAACTTTATTGCCTGACTGTACATAGATCTAGTTATAGACGTATACATATAGGTACGTATGTGTGTGGGGGGCAAGGTTAGGTGGCGAAAGGTTATAACCGATTGGATAAAGTGAATGCATCACCTCCTCCTCCTCCTACTTCACCTTCACGTGGCAGACCCT
>OX451210.1:3000723-3141250 GCA_949628255.1 Macrophya alboannulata | reverse complement strand
TATATAGGTACACGAGTACCTACTACCGAGTCAAATTCACGCATAATAGTAAAGTCTAAAGAGTCGAGTGCCTAGTGTATGTTGCCGCAGCGACACAAAACCGCGTGTATTATAACCTACCAAAGTCATGACTGCAGGAATCACTTTTTTGCGGTTCATTGTTCCAGCGATATAAAAAAAAAAAAAAAAGAAAATAAAGAGAGAGAGAGAGGAGAAAAATGAACGGGGATAGCTCGTACCTTTATACGGCCTATTGACTGTATGGTGTAATAATCGGAGGGGAAAAACTTTCGGAGGTTTAACACACACGCAAACGTGTGAACTGAGGTATATGTACGTATGTACATATGTGTATGTATATGTTATATGGTTTTAATTACCGTAAAACGAAAATAAAACGAATAACAAAAAGACGAATTTTAAAATTTCCGAACGATCAAAATTGCGAATTTATTTTGGACGATTTCGAATTTTCAGAATCGTTAAAGTTCGGGATATTAAAATGGGGAAAAAACGGAATGCGGTTTAGCTAAAAACTCGAAAAGTCGCGAATTTCAAGTCCCGGAGTTTCGTCTCTTTATAATTCGGATTCTTTAGTTTACAGAATTCAGAACCCCAGAGCTCGGTGTTTTTAGATTTGAAGTTTTTTTTTTCTTTCAAATCGACTGTGTAAAGACTTCCGGGTAAATACGCATTTCCAAATTACCGCGGTTCAACTAAAATATAAAAAATTCGAGACTTAAATTCGCAAAATTTACAATGTACAAATTATCCGATACATCTGCACCGCAAGGAATCTCGGAAGAGCGGAGTATATTCTACCTGCGTTTCACACACTCGCAACTTATATATACGTATACAAAATGACCACAAATACCTCGGGTCTAAAGCGAGAGGCAGGTGGTGCAGGACGGCCCGTTCGAGTAAGTAGGTCCCAAAAAAATATCTCAAAGTGCATAGATACGATTTAAAAAGAGAAAGAAGAGATCATTTCGTAATAAGAATTTGATCCAAAACTCCTCCGCGAGTAATGAAAATCAGCGAAAACCTCTCGCGCCTTCGTCAAACCAAAGAAAAAGTAAAAAAAAAAAAAAAAAAAAAAGGTCTAATCTCAATACGTATTCCTCACCTGAATGCACTCCGTCTTCACGATCTTGCCGATCGTTATTCCTCCCCTGATCATCGTCGTAGATCACATTTACTCTTGTTGCAGTTTTACTACGATCTATCGTATAATTATTGACCGGTTCCGAAGTTCTATCGGTGTTAAAATGACTGTTATGACTCGCTAAAGTTTCTTCATTTGTTGGAAATTTACCACCACCACTACCACCAGCAGCTCTGACCAAAGCGCTCGAACTTCTCGTTAATTTGGTACTATGAGTGCGTCGTATTAGGCTAGTGAACGTTCCGTTTTGTTGTTTTTTAACCTGCGGCGATGCGGGTACGATTGACAAGTTAATTTTTACATCTTTGTCGTTTGAATTAGAATCTTTGTCGATATCAATTTTTGAACATTTATCATTACCGTCGTCCGATTTTTTATGATGCGTCTGTATTGAATTATCGACCGGCAATATAACGACCGGTTTTTTACAGCTAAATCTGCTCTGTATTTTCTCTATAGTTTTGAACGACCTGGTGCGTTCGATTTTCTTCGATTTTTCATCAGCAACGGTTGCAGAAACAGAAACAGACGAAGGAACAACGACGGAATTAACACTCGCCGCCTTGCCACTAGCTGCAGTGCCGTGCTTAGCGTGGGATTCGAAGATCCGAGAGAGTGATTGCACCTTGCTGTTACTCCCGCTGCTCACGGCACAAGTCTCGGGCGTTGTTTCAACCTTTTGATGCTGTTTAGAGTCGAAAGGTCCGCTGCTAGACGTTCGTGACAGAACCAAACTCGGTAGAATAGAATTCTTCGACGATCCACATATCGGAAATGTATTACAGGCGAAATTCGATGACGAAGAGTCTGAAGTCTTTGGGATTTTAGCTAAATGCCGAGGCTCACCGTCGAGCGATACGTAAAACGTTGATCTACGCTTAGGAGAATCTTCGGCCTGCACTGTGTCCGTCGACAACATCGTTACAACGATTTAAAAACAAACAAAAAAAAAGAAACACTTTTCTTTTCTCTTATCCAAAATTTAAGAGTTCTGACGCAAAATTTAGTAAAAAAACAGAAGAAAAAAGGGAGAAACACTTGACCGTATCAATTTATCGGAACTTAACAAAACAAACAACGACCTTATCGCGTTGTTACCATTTATACATCGAACATTTTATCGCTTATCACTGTTTTCCATTTATTAAAAACGTGGATGTATGTATGTACGTACGCGTGTGTATATGTATGTACGTATGGATCACTTGTCACCGCACAAAACTGATAAAATTAAAATGAGTAACATTTTTTTATAATAATAATAATAATTGATACACGTACGTTAAACTTTTATCGAATATTATTTATTTATTTGTTAACAGAATTCGTATAGAAAACCGTAGAACTCTTTCTAATGTTTCGATCCTTTATACTTTCCAACCGTGAAGAACTAATCCCGAAATGTTCTTTGCGAGTTAAGAAATGAAATGAAATGAAATGAAATGAAACGAAACCGACAACCACGCGTCTTTTGTTTTACGAGCAATAAGCCTGCAGCAGGAGCACAGCACCCGCTGCCAGTACTAGCGACTAGCTCGTTGGTCAGCCCTGCGGATATCTGTCGGTGCTGTTCGGTGGCTTACAAACTGAAAATTCCGAATACAGCACTACGAGCGGAGTCTCGTGGTACTATCGTTTATACATATACTATATGTATAGATAGGTATATACACGATGCGGTACTGAAATAAATTCTGGGTATAACCGATTCCACGCAAGTTCCTATCGTGTCTCATATAATTGACGTTTTACGGATAACTTTGGAGAATTTAAACGCATATTATAGTTTTTATTTTTTTTTTTGTCTCTAAAGTTTCGAAATATATTTATAATATATTTTACATTATCATATCCGCAAAAGTACGTGTGTACGTACATATTGAATTGTCGTTATCTTTCTGGGAATGTAAAATAACGCGTTTCCTTGATTAAGAATTTTTTTATCTTTTTTCCCCTATACTATATAATTTATTTTATTAATTTTCATTAATTTCTTTCATTATACATATATACTTAATTCGCACGATTCGAGACAATTTCACTGTATGTATATACATATATTTACGGTTTATACGCAAATATTGTCCGTGAAATCAAACTCATCATACCGTTGCATTGTATTTACGTACATTTCACGCGTTTGTCACGCTGCCATGCAGCATCAGTGTAGCAGCATTTCGCACACACACACGAACTTCACAATAATATATATATATATATATATATATATATATATATATATATATATATATATATATATATATATATATATATATATATATATATATATATATATATATATATATATATATATATATATATATATATATATATATATATATATATATATATATATATATATATATATATATATATATATATATATATATATATATATATATATATATATATATATATATGTATATATTTATATCGTAATATAACGAATGTAATGTAACATTTGCGATATATACTCGTACGTATATAGAAACGTAAAGAGCGCAAGAAATATGATGTATTAACGTAGATACGGTGCAGGCGCGTAATACTTCGTCGTTTCACGCTCATATGTTCCGTCTCGGTAAACGGATCCTGGTTCTTTCGAGACATGCGTCAGTCGATTTGGTAGCTTTTACGGTTTTTTTTTTTTTTCTTTTTTTACATAGAAATTCAGAAAGAACCTTCAGCATCCCTTCTAAGTATTCCTTTTCTCTTCTTTTTTTTTGTTATTTTTTTCGTTTTCTTTCTTTCGCGCTAAGATATGTAACTGCAAACTCCTAAACCTTTATATACATATATACCGTACAGTAACTCTTTTGTGTTCCGTATAGGTATATATATATATATATCTACGTGCAACGGTATAAATAATCTAGATTATTGTTGTTGGTTGTTGTAACGAGGTCAAATCAAGCGTATAGAAGCGAGTAGTGAAAGTGTTTCCGAGTCGTACGAAGTTAACGTATACGTACGTACGTAACTCGTAGTCGTCTTAGTTGTGGGATATATACGAACCAGAGACTGCAAACACGTCGTGATAATCTGCGACGAAGCACTAGTAATAACACGCGAGAGTCGAGAAGTAGGAGGTGGAGGTGGACGTGGAGGTAGAGGTAGAGAGGTTGGTGGTAGTGATCGTGAGACCGACTCGACGATTCGAACCCTGCGCGAGCGATGGGTAAACCGCACGAACGAACCCTAATTCTGACACAAAACATATATCTGTATATATATATACGTAATATATTACTACAGATATATACGAACTGTGATAAAACTGACAAAATTATCACGCGATCTTAACAACAATAATAATAATCAAAATAATATTCGATAACGTTAAATCAATATATATATATATTATTTTTTCATAATATATATCGATGTGAAAATTAATCAATTATGTACATAGGTATATGTACATAAATATCTACACGAGTATAATACCTGAATTCTTTGAAATGATAAAATTGTACATACATATGCCTATAGGTATGTATGTACATATAGTTTTAAATTTACGATTGCTATTGCTTGCTGCACCCCAGATAATAAATTCAACCGAAAGAAAAGAGAAAAAAAAAAAGAAAAGGGCGTGACGGATCTAAAATCGTGTCAAAATAAGAAATAAAAGAGAAAAGCAAAAAAAAAAAAAAATCGTAGTAGTATCAAATTCAGGTGACGTATTTATTAGCTATACCTAGGTATATGTATGGAGGGCAATTGTCCCCCGTATATATATATATAGATGTATGTAGTATTATATACAGGGGATGGGGAGACGTAATGAATTCATTTGAATAAAGGCGTCCTCATGGGAGGGACATCGCAGGCTGCCTCCTCGCATTCGTATTTAGGATTAAAACTGGACCAGTATAAATATATAGGTATATCCCCGCCGCTTGACCGACGTAATGCAATGCAATGTAATATAATGTAATGTATGTACCTAATATATATATATATATATATATATATATATATATATATATATATATATATATATATATATATATATATATATATATATATATATATATATATATATATATACGTATATACCTATACGTTGCATATAAATGGGGAACGTAATTTGATATCGAACAATGAGTGGAATCAGTATTTTTTTTTTTTTTGTTTTTTTTTTTCGAAAAATTCTTTTGTCTAGTATCTTTTCTATTATAGATATGAGGAGACTGTAGCTCAGAAATTTAGAACAGGGTTATCCAATTTATTCCTTAGTTCCGATGTCCCCTGTTAGAAAATGAAAAAAAAATAAAAATAAAAAAAATCTGCTTTTTATACGATCGAATAGTTTTTTTTTTTTTTCTGTTTCAATCAATTTCTACGACTGCGACGTGTTTTGGTGGATAAAAATTGTGATATCGAAGTTTTTCTGAACTGGTTTCAATTGTCTCGGTAACAAAATTTACCTACCCCGTACTTCCGAATCGTATCAAATGTAGATATGTATTATATATACGTAGTAAAACTGCAGGTAGTATAGTCGTAAATATAGTAGTTTTGATGTTAAATACATAGGTATATACACTATTTCTCTTAAATCTTAGTTTACGCTCGGTACCTACGGAGGCAGGCAGAGAGTTACTGACTTCCTGAATACAGACGTATAGATACATATGTATAGGTATGTATACGGGTATACGTACATACTATATGTATATACCAATAGTTATATAGGTATTCGTAAAAAAAACAAAATAAAAAAAAAATAAAAAACCCCTTCGAAGGCATTTGTTTATTCTAGTAAAACTCGATTTCCGTGATAAAAATAGGACCAAAAAATAAACTAGACTTGGCGACGCCGTATATATACATAAGCACAGATAGATCTACGTATATACCTATATAGGTATATACACATACGTCATTGAACGTCTTTACGTGAAATCAAAATTGAAAAAAAAAAATCATTCTTTTCAATTATATACAAGAAATTGAAAGAAAATTTTCTTCTCTTTTTCTCTCCTCCTATATATATATACTTTCTTTCTGTAAAAAAAAAAAAAAATACTTCTCAATGATAATCTCTCGATTGAATATTCGTCGTCGCGTCGTTGTTGATGTTGGTGCACGCATGGTCACGATTTTCTCAGAGCTTCTTGAATTATCGCTGCATCATCAACGATGATCGCGTATCAAATGAATAAATGAAACAAGAAAAAGAAAAAAAATAATAATAATAAAACCGCCAGCTCGTGCCAGACAGGAAATAGAGAATCGTGATCAGCCTACAGCTATTTATAATTTCCGTTCTTTGACATCGAGTCGGTTTTATACATAGGTACACATTATATGTATGCATATGTATATTAAGTATAATAAGAATTAGTTATACGATATATTCAATTAGTGTATCCAGTTAAGAATGAGCTATACATATATATATATATATATATATATAACGGGAAATAGGGGAGGTATGGTACAACTGAGTATATAAAACTGTTTAAAGACCCTCGTAAAATACAAAATGAGATAAGAATGGACAGATATTATTATAAAAAAATATTTAATCATATATTACGCAAGAGTATATATAATATATGTATATAGATATAGATATATATGTATATCTATGTATTAGCTGTTGAAGCATGTCACTATATTATAATACACCCACGATCAAACTGTAAATAACAGATATAATATGGAATAAATAATCAATATAAATTTGGAATATATATATGTACATACTTATACATATAGTATACATACGTATGTACATACATAGGTATATAAAAAAAAAAAAAAAAACTGACCGAACGCGATGTAATTATTTTGTTATTTACATATAAAACATAATTTCCCTGAAATAATTATATATATATATAGGTATGTATACCAAGTAATATGTATGTAACGTGTATATACCGTATTAAGTACCGAGGTACACGAACGACCGTCCGCGTTTGTTGTGTAGCAATTATTGTTTTTATTTTCTCCTCATCGCCGGAACCGGTTCGGGAAAATTGATATAGTTATAGTTATAAGTAATAAAGGTGGTATAGGAACGTACTCGTATAGCTTCTAGCATCAGTCAAAAAGCCAAAAAAAAAAAACAAAAAAAAAAAAAAAAAAATACTAAAATCAAAAAGAAGGAAAATGGTAATCAAAATTTTCTAATTTTTTTCAATAAAAATTGATTCAGAGATCGATATTCGATTATTTTACTCTTCATATTTAATTTTATTATTTTTCATCGCAGTATCTAACGATGATAAAAACCCGTTTCTGCGGGGTGAGCAATTCTCTGCAAACAGAACGAATATTATAGGTACGCATTGTATCGTATAGTGAACTGAATGACTGCCTTATAAGATGCGCGTAAAGAACCTCTGCCTTATACGCTCTGTATATTCGAGGTTTTGATTAGCTGCAAGCGTATCGAATACGTTATCGATCACCATATACCTGTGTGACATAACGAGTCGTCTTTTATATTAATTAAAAACGTGATTGTTTTTCTTTATTTACTTGTGTATTTTTTTATTTTTATATTATTTCAACGCTTATAAAATCAGTGCAGAGATCTGTAATAATTATGGTAAGAATAATATCCGCCCTACCGACCAGCACCGTTCAATCCCCGGTCGGTAATGTCACGGAATTCGGTAGGTAAGTAACCGGGCGGGTTTGTACAGTTTCTAAAACTGCTTTATCGACTTTTTCGGAACACTGATGATTGAGGACGATGACAACAATAGTAATAATAGTAATAACGATAACAATGTAAAAAAACGAGAGAAAGTATTCGCTCCTAAATCTTTTTGAAAGCAAAATTTCATGCAAAGTTGTAATTTATTTATTTATTTACGCGAAATGGAGGAAGTCTATATAAAAAAAAAAATAAAAAAAAATCCCTTACTCAAGAGAAAAAAGAAATATATAGGTAGATATGGTAGGTATATATATATATGCAATATAGGCTTTATTTTACGGTCTCGCCCTCGCTCTCGCCCTGTCCGGGTTTCTTTTAGGATTGTATAATTTGATTTGCATAAGCACTACTCGAAGTAAAGTGGAGAAAAAAAATAAAGAGAGGATTTGGAATAAGGTTCGAAAAGAGATGCTGCTGCTACTGCTGCTGATGCTGATGCTACTACTGGCGGTACTATACTGCTGCCTTATAGCTTTAGGGCTGAATTAGCTCGTCTATATGCACGCGTCGCAAGAGACCAACGCAAGCTCTTATAAAACACATGTGTGTATAATATGTGTATGTATGGGGAGGATGATTCACGGACACATACAAACGCGCATATACCGTACATATAAATACATACGACTATACCATATACTATATTATATGTTGGTATAGGTATATCATCTCTCAACACTTTTATCAACAGATTAAATCTTCCCGGTGAAAGTATGTACCTCAGGTGCGATACGTAGATAAATACAAGTACGTAGACACAGAGATATAGGTGTATATATATAATAATTAAATACTTCGCAAAGTGCAAGCGCATATATGGAAAGTAAGCAGTTTTCAAATTCACTATAACATAATATATAGTTATATATTTATGATATATGTATATACGTAGAGATACATGTATATATATATATCATAAATCGCGATATCTTAATGGCGAAAAGCAATATTTAATTAAACTTTCACTCTATTAATTGGATCATTTAAATAGGTATAATAAAATAATAGAATATATAATAGTTGTGATAAACGACTGATCGCACTGTTGCAGAAACCTTTCGCCGATGCAGAATATTTAGAGAAAAATAAAAAAAAAAAACTCGTTTCGTGAATAACAATAACAATGATAATAATAATAATAATAATAATAATTTGTCGATAATTTATCGACAATTTTATACCCTCTTCATTATTATTATTATAATTATTATTATTATAATTATTATTATTATTATTATTATTATTAAGGTATAAACTCACATCCTTCAATTATACCCATGTATACAATATTATTATACCTGATTCTTGATCTTCGTGATCAGCTCCTCGAAGACAGGAATGAAAACTTCTCGAAAGACGACGTCCTCCGGGTGAGGCACCGTCAGGTGTATTAGCGACAGTCTGCTGCATTATTGTTATTATTTCTTTCGTTTTTTTTGATTTTTTCGTATCACCAGAAAACTTTTATCACCACAATTTCTAATTTATTTGAAATTCACAAATTTTTGTAACGGCATGATGATAGTTTCAATTATTTCTTTTCATTAATTAGTTAATTAATTATTTTTATTTGTTTGTTTGTTTGTTCGTTTCAGTTTATGTATACCTACGTATATGTATATATGTATACATATATATCACCTGTATATATATAAAAATATAGGTATAATATGTATTATATGTAATATCACGTCTAATCCGAAAATAAAATTTAATCGAATTAAACCGAAAAATTGATTTTGTTTTTGTTTTTTGTATATATATTGCGCATATAAGTATTATACAGCTCTGGGGGGAGGGGGAAATTAATGAAAATTTCACGCAGGTATTATAGGTATATAATAATAAGTATCGAAATTACTACGAGAGAGCGATCAATCGTTTGATTATATTCAATTAATAACTCAATATATTTATATATCAGTATATATATATATATATATATATATATATATATATATATATATATATATATATATATATATATATATATATATATATATATATATATATATATATATATATATATATATATATATATATATATATATATATATGTATATAGTTTCGTCATTTTCATAATCCCGATTCACGTATACATATGTATATACCTATAATTATACCTATTATACGCTTCAAACTTTATGAATATTATATACGTATATATAATACATTATATTTTTCTTTTATTTTATATGTATATCAAAATTACGACTATTTTCCGCATAAGAGTATATAAAAACGAATATACACGGGCCAAAATAGAGAAATAAAAAAATAACCTTATCTCCGTGGTAAATTAGTGTCATTCGCGGATGTCGGGTGAAAGTTTAATTGCATAGAAAGTCCTGTGATTTTTTTTTTTTTTTTTTTATGTTTTTTATTTCAAGAATCTAAAATTTCGTATATCCGATGAAATTTTTTTTTGATTCATTCATTTATTTATTTTTTTTTTTTTTTTTAACGCGACGATGATAATTAATTTCAGTTTTATGTACAAAAATATCTTTCAATTCCCTTCCTATAATTGTACGTTGGAACCTAAGTTGTTAACAATAATAATCATAATAATAATGATAATAATTTATATACACGGAATTACGTAAAACTGTGAGTAACGCGCGGACTGCATCATAAGAGATCGTTGAGTAACGGATAAGCTTTTTTTTTATATATATATATAATATATACATATATACCTATACGATCTGTATATATACATGTATGTATGTAATACGTGCATACATACATATACGTATATGTATACATACGATATATATACACGATGATCAAATTATCTTATATGAACAATCCTGGAATTAATTGTAATTGAATAAACCGCGTCCGCCCGTAATTGCGTCATGTGTACGCGTATATACCTATAATATATGTCGTTTCGTCTATGCATATGTATATTATACCTATATACCTATTATAAGTATACCTATATATACATACTTAAATTCAGGAAATAGACGAGGCTAAAATAATTTCCTTTACTATTATAATAAATCTGGGCAAGAGCGGAATAAGTAGTATGTATGTACATAGTTTGTACATATTTACATACATTATATACATGTATATACATATATTTTCATACAGATACTACGTAAATCCGAAAAATTTTGCGAAGAAGAAAAAAAGAAGGAATAAAAAAACAAAAATAAGACAATAGCTCCTGTAAAAATATTTCGCACGGTGATCGAGATGAGGTGAGGTATAAATAATACAGCTAATAGACCGCGTCACGTGTATGTATGTATGTACTACATACCTGTAACAGGTATACCTATATACACATCTATCGCATAAGTATGAATTTTTAACGAAAAAAAAAAAGAGAGAAGAATGAAAAAAAAAATAGGCGGAAGGATTCTCTCAGCCTCCTTTGTTGTCGTTATCCACACCGGAAGTTGCGTTGCCCCTACCTGCATGCTACTTCCTGTGTCCTGGTACACTCTTTGTGCTTCTAACCCCCCTCCCCCACCCCGCCCGCCCTCGCTCCCCGTACCCTATATCTATCCATTTATTTATCTATAAAACAGATTTTTCAAGACTCTTATAATACATATATGTATACCTGTACCTATGTATAATTTACGCAGGCTATACTGTGCCGTGTACATAGGTACATACATACATACGTATATACGTAGGGAGTTTTTTTTTTGATTTTTTTTTTATATAAATCCGCAAAGACGCGATTTTTGATGATAAAAAAAAAATATATATATACATATATTTGAAATACGGTTATATATACAGACACACAAATATCATGTGCAGTATATGTATATCGTAAAATAATAATGATAATAATAATAATGACAACAACGCGTTGAACCTTTTTAGGCAGTTAAAAACATCAAGGCGCGATGTTATTATGTATATATATATATATATCTGTATATATTTATGTAGGTATCTGGTATATGTGTATATATAGTATATATACGAGATGATGAGAAAAAGGACGGTTCCAGTTTCTATATATACATACGTAGTTTTATGTTTTATCTTTTATGTATATATATATATATATATATATATATATATATATATATATATATATATATATATATATATATATATGTATATGTATGTATTATATACATACTATGACCGTAACAGGTTATTCCAGATCTTCAAATGTGTATCTATATCTCATATACCTATATCCATATAGATCTATCTATAATAACTCCGCGTGTATGCCTAACCCATGAAAATTATTTTTCAAAGAATAATAATAACAATAATTGAACAAATTGAAAAAACAAAAAATTGGAATCAAAAAATAGTTAAACCAGCCAACGATCATATATAGGTTTTAATTATTATATTATGTATGGGAGGAAAGGTTCAATTAGTCGGAAAGAAAGTAGGAGAAAGAAGGAATGAAAAAAAAAACAAGATGAAAAGAAGAAAATAAAAAAAAAAACAAAAAAAAAAACAAAAATCGACGGTTACCTATACTTATTTTAATCAAGAACCGCTTGTATCGTCTCGAAAGCATGCATGTACATATTCTTTTATCCCGTATATAAATAACCCAAAAAATAAAATAATTATACCTATACATCTATCGCATGCGGATATGTATACATATATTATTATACATACATATATGTATATTCAGAAACTCTAAAATAAGTACATAACGATATATTACACCGATTCAAACATATGTTTTCTATTTTTTTCTTTCTTTCGCTCTATCTCTCTCTCTCTCTCTCTCTCTCTCTCTCTCTCTCTCTCTCTCTCTCTCGCTCTCTCTCTCTTGTGGCTTAGTATTGTTTTTTCTTTTTTTTTTTCTGTTTTATTTATTTTTTTTTCATTTTCATCGACATTGCTGACCAGCAGCAGGAGCAACCAGCAGCAGCAGTCACGAGTCGGAATCGGTAACAGCTGGTCAACGGTGTGGGTTACACCGTCAATGTCCATATACATATATATATATATATATATATATATATATATATACACATAGATACATGTATGTACGTACAATGTATATATGTATAGGTATAGGTATGTATATACCTATAATACCCGCAGTTATACGAGCCAACGCGACGCAACGCTACGCAATGCAATGAAATGCAACTCGACTCAACTCAACGGTTTAAATTATGATAAACTAGTGCATCACGAGATATTGTATACGTGATCGGTACCTATCCTACCTACCTACCTACCTGCACGATCGAGGCAATCTACTATATACAGCGATGCGAATGTAATACAAGTTTTACAAAATAAAAAAATAAAATAAAAAACGTGAGGTATTATGTTCTGTATCAGTGAATATTAATAATAATAGTTGAACGATCAATTGTCAAGTGATTATCTCTATTCGACTTATATATATATGATATTATGTTCTATATAACAAAAAAGAACGATAATTGAATTTAAAAAAAAAAAACTATGGACGAACGTCTCGAATGTCAATCGTTAATTTGTCAGAGTTTAATAAATAGTTTAGACTTTGTAAACCGCGATGATAATAATGAATATATAGTATATATACCGAGATAAGTGTATAATAATATAAACTGAAACGGGTTGTTCGCAGGGCGCGAGTCGACGTAGATATATACCTAAACTGTATACACAACTATATATATATATACTATAGTATATCGGTATAGGTATATATGTCTCATCTCATGGGCCTAAAAAACACGTTCTCAAGTTTGCGGGTTCTGGCCTTCCCTCAGCGGCTCAAGGCAACCCAAGGCCTGTTTATATCTGTACATACCTATACAGGTATGTATATATGTGTACATACATAGGTATATTGTATATGTATATACACGCCGTATACCTAAGCGCAAAATTTTTCTACCTACCTTAAGGTTATAGAAATTCTCATCGCGCGTATCTTTTAAAAAAGATGACAAATAAAAAAATAAAATAAAACTTGAAAATGTTGATTACGATTTGAGTATATGTATGCACGCTACTATATTATACTAGATCTCTCGAACCTAACCGAACCGAACTGTACGCGAAGAGATTACGGGCTTCCGTGCTTTCGCAGATAACAACAATATAAACTAGCCCAAGACTATAATATAGATCAAAAATATTGTAATAAAGCGACTCCCTTCTTATACTGTATAATATATACCCCCGTTCACTGGGTCATCGTTCTTTAATTCAAACTACTATTTTTATTATAATATCATCACACGAGTACTTCGACTTTAAATTAAACGATTAGATATTGTAGTACGATCGCATCGCGATATGTTTTCGTCGTTGATTATAATACCTGCAGGTGTAAAGTATGCGGTATCTGTATACCTAAATGTAAATTATGAATTCATGACAGATATTTAAAATCGTATATATACCTATGTAAACTCTTTCGTTAACAACAACTGTAATAATAGTAACGATATAATACCTTTAATACCGCACGCAAAGATATATATATATATATATATATATATATATATATATATATATATATATATATATATATATATATATATATATAATACGTTAGTTGGGTTGGGTTACGTAATGTCAGTCGGATTTAAAGTTAGTCCGGTGATGATTATGACGATGATAACCGTCCACGTATACGTATAGCTACCTCTACCTAGTCCGTGACACGGTTTAGTTTGCAATTTTAATTATTTAACTCAGCTACCCACAGTATACATATATTATACATATATACTATCATATTTTTAAATTATGTTTGCATATATACGTATATTACACACGATGTTAAAGGTCTACGCTACAGGACATACACCGAAATATACATGTATATACATATTGTATGTATAGGTATATGAATCACCAACGAATTTCCATTGTTCGTTACGATAAAAAAAAAAATAGAAAAAACAAAAAAACCGTTTACCTCCTTGAAACATTAAACAACTATAATAATAATAATCATTAATTCGATCGACGCTCCTGTTATTATTATTATTATTATTATTATTATTATTATTATCAATTAATCTTAGTAATCAATCACCTGTATATATGTAGATATACATATATATAGTATACGAGTAGGTATATCGACGGGATATTTTTGCAGTGACAGCTGATCAAACTATCAACTGTATATCACTTATTCACGGATACTTAGGTTGGTTTATAATGTATATTTACATTCACTAATAAACATTCACTTCCTATATTCACACTTGATTTTTATAAACGTTGAAATAATGTCACGATGTCGTTTGTGTATATAAACAGTTTCAAAGAAACGTCAATATACATACATACGATATTATACACTTTTTTTTTTGTTCAAGTTATTATCGACACTGCAGAGTGAACTTGGGGAACCGATTATCGCGTGCCTCGTACTGCAGGTATACGTATGTATGTATATTATATATTTTTGCAAATAAGGTAGATTATGGTTCAAAGTTATGTACATAATAATACGTGTATATGAGTTTGTTTGTACGTTCGAGAGTCTATCTGCCTGCTAGCCTCTGACTGACTGACTGACTAACTGCTTGCCTGCCTGCCTGCCTGCCTGCCTGCCTGCCTTCGCGTAGGAACAACCGAACCAGACTGCCGGCTAAAGTTGGTCGAGTCGAGAGCCGCACACAGAGTATGGAACCTCAACGATGCCCGCACACTAGCCTGTTCCAGTTTCACGCGTTAGTTTAGCTTATAGGTATATATATCTATGTATATAGGTAAGTTAGAGGTGTACCGATTAGCCACGTTACAGAGATCTTTTTAGATTACTGGTATATATCGACATAGTATATGTATATAAATATGTATGTATCGTACGTACAGGCAACGTGATTGCGAAGAAATTGTGAATGAAAATAAATTAAAAAAAAAAACAAACGAGTAAATTGAAAAAAAAAACAAAAAAATGTAGAGAAAGGTGGCAATATTCTAATGAGGATAATTATTATAAGGATATATATACCTATACATACATGTTATAGCTGAATTGTAATTAACTGATACTACGACGTTATTCTGTAGTGCGAAATTAATATCCATTAGGGATATTATGCTGATCTATACCGCTCGGGGGGTTTAGCGTGGGTATTAATAAAATTAATTTATCGTATTAGGTGTATTAATTGAAAAGAAAAAGAAAAAAACAAATTTTGTTAATACGCACTGAAACTGGGACGCGGTGAAAACGACTCACGCTAAGAACGTAGTATGTTATACACCAACTGCAGCTTTAAAAACTGACTTGCAGTAGGTATATATATGTATATATGTATAATATAATATATATACTCGTAAGAGATAGAACACAGAAACTTACTACGTTTAAAGGTACATACATACAGACTGTACTGGTACATATTACGGGATGGAAGAGGACGTGAAGAACTCACTCACCACTGCAGCAGCAGTGAGAGTAGCACTGCTACAGTACAAGCTCTTAGTTCGGGAGTCGAGAAAACCTTGCAGCTCGGTTTTCCAGTCTCGTTTGTATATTATACCTATATGTATACAACAGCGCGAAATAAACCACCTTTAATAATCTATTTTTGTGTTGTTATATGTGGATTATTAACAATTCCCGAAGAAGAAGAAGAAGAAGAAGAATAAGAATAAGGAGAAAAGAACAAAACTGAAAATTGTGAATGCGAAAAATAAGGATTTTTTTTTTTTTTTATCATTAGACGTATACGTTCTACGAATCGTTCGTTCGTTATTGGGTTCGTTTTTTTTTTCACGCGACTTGCGGTCGTATAGCTAGTCGTACGACGTTGAATCCTGATCTAATTGAAGACCCGAAACCTCGAGTGCACCTAGATTACATACTTCTATTAATAGGATAAATATCGGACCCGGTTTATGTCGAGGTTGTATAGGGGTTGCTTACGGTAGCTGATATATATATATATATATATATATATATATATATATATATATACATACGTAGGCGATATATGTAATATTTTTTCTCTCTCTCTCTCTCTTTCCGTTCCCTAGAATATCCATAAAATCGCAACTATAAGTTAAACGGTTCACAGTTTATCTTTAAAAGTCTTTCGTCACGATTTTGAAAAAAGGAAAAAAAAAAAAAAAAATATATATATATATATATATATATATATATATATATATATATATATATATATATATATATATATATATATATATATATATATATATATATATATATATATATATATATATATATATATATATATATATATATATATATATATATATATATATATATACAATTTTAATTCTCTGTAAAACGGCACTCTACGATTTTATTTATTTATTTATTCCTTTTTTTTTTTTTTTCTTGTTTCGTCATAAAACTCGACCGAGGAATACCAATTTCAAAATGTATATTTCCTACATAGGTATATATATTGTGTTATATAAATCTAGAAGAATAAAAAAGAAGAAGGAAATTATCATAACCGCGTTTGTATATTATCTATGTTCCAGATCATCGCAGGGTTTTTTTTTTTTTTTTTTTTCTGCCTTTTGCCTTTTCTTTTTCGTCGTCTTCATTTTCTATTTGTAAGGTGAAAAAAATTTTTTTTTTCACACACGTCGACCATATCCGCAGTACCTATATACAGCATATATAGGTATATACCTATACCTACGCGGTTCAGGATCTCTCATCAACTTTAACATGGTATATACATACATACGTACGTATTATATGGTTATATACATACGTATTATATATATAACTATCTCCCATACTATATATATTATCCACATGGAGATATATTCACTATTTCTAACCGTTTCACCGGTTTCCACGTCATTACAGACAATGCCACCCGCATTGTCTCCGAGAAAACCATATATACATTTGTTGTATACGTGTATATGTGTAATGTGCGTGTGTCTAAGGTACATATAACCGTCCCAGTTCCCAACTATACATATAGTTATGTATATACACATATATATATATGTACAAATATATGTATTTACATGTATACTTGTACGTTACGAAAACTTCGTAATATAATATAATTACGTGGAAAAAGATTATACATATATATATAGAATAAAAATGAGTGAAAAATTGAAGGGAAAGAATATATATGTTTCGAAAAAAAAAAAAAATTGATAAAAAGAAATTTTCCACGAGATGGAAGGAAGAAAGAAAATTATTTGACGCCTCGGAGCGACACTAGCTGAAAAAAATCGAATCTGACGAATGAAAATATTTTTTTCCTCTGTTTTTTTTTAAATTTTTTGTGTTTTTTAAACTAAGACAGCTGTTCGAATATGTATTTTCAATCCGAGCCAATATTCAAATAATAATTGAACTATTAGTTTTCTCCAATATCGAAGTAGATTGGTATTAATGTATTCTAATAATAAAATTATATATAAAAGCTTGAATTTAGACTCTTTTTTTCTGTTTTTTTTTTGTTATTACTTCTATATGTTGTTGAACTTTTTTGATTATATTATACATATAGTATATATAGGTATACATATATATATATAAACGGTATTTGTTTTTTACCCCGACCTAGAAAAATTCCCGTAGGTGAAAACGTGAACGTTATACTAGATTGGCGCATTAAGCTGGCTCGACGCCATGCCGCGTTGTAAATATAATACATATACCTTATATACCTTGTACAGAGAGAGAGAGAGAGAGAGGAAAATAGGGATATAGAAGTAGGTATGTATGTATAGATACCATAGCATACTATGTGCCAAATATACATGTATATTCCTATATATTATAACTATAGAATATTATACACATATTCCCCCGTGTGTTATATATTATACATAGAGATATATAGGTATTTTACGTATGTAGTACATATGTGTATAGGTCTAGGATCTATACATATGTGCCGGTTTATATGTATAGCTGTGTAAAAATAAATAAATAAATAAATAAATAAAACAACTAACACACACGCGAAAACGTACAGTGCAGTTATTTGGGCAACCTATATACATATAAAACTATAACCGAGTAACTAACGATCACTGTAAGGTATATATATGTATATGTATATGTATATATACATATACATACCTATATAGATGTATTTTATGTTTTATTTATATTCTCCCGTATCTCTGAAATTCCGCAAAAATCTGCTGCAGCGTGTATATGATATATATAAAAGAAAAATCGATTCGCGGTTATTATACATATATAGCATACCTATATACATATAATACCGCGGTAAAAAAAATAAATAAACAAATCGAGGAAAAAAAGGTATAAAAATCGTAAAAACAATCGAATACAGAAACAAAAATTTTTGATTGCAATCGAAAACGATGATCAGACTTTTTTCCAATTTTTTTTAACTTTATTTATTTATGTATTTTTTTTTTCTGTGTTCTTTCTTCGATTTCCAATCCGCAAGGATCGGCGATAGATTAATATACTAATTGAAAGATTCGAAGTTTCTGTAGTTTCAGTTTCTGTTTCTGTTTCTGTTTCGTCGTATTATATACATAGCTTCGACTGAACACACGACGTATCTATCCTGACCGGAAGTGGTTCGTAGCGGGGTTCAGTTCGTATGCACACATATGCGGAGATATTGTATATACATATGTATATATACCGTATACATATATACTTGTTTATATGTTTATACGTATATATTATGCATATTCATTATTCAAGGCACGGGCTTATAGGTGGACTCGACTGTTCGACCACCAGCTGCATCTGCAACGCGGCGGGTATCCGCAGTCTCGTTACCACGTGCCACGTACGTCGTAAGCTAATTTTAATAATTAACACCTATATCTACCGTATCCTCGCATTTTAAGGTTTCGTAATCGAAATATATCGACGCGCAGATTCAATTTTCTCGGATAAACAAACAAAAAAATACCAAAAAAAAAAGACGAAAGAAAAAAACACAGAAAAACCAAATTCTCGGTGATTCAAAATTGAAATCATTTCACAAAATCACCGGTGACGAAGAGAATAATTTACTCGCGTCGGTATAAGGAACAGTTTTCTTTCTTTCTTTTTTTTATATCTTAATAAATCGTATCAAAAAATCGTCTGTTCTATGGTTTTTCAAATTATTTTTCAATTGTTATTATTTATTGATTTTATTTTATCTTATTTCTATTTTTTTTTTCAAGTTCATTCTAATTTCGTATTCTTTGAAAACTTTCAAACGTATTTTGTTGTGCATATTAGAAGAACATAAAAAAAAAAGGAATAAAGACAGTGATATAATATATATGTTTTTTATTTTTTTTTCTTGATTATTCTCGCTGCCTCTCGCGGTGTATATGTACAGTTACATACACGCATACATACAATAATAATATGTAATGCTTGCAATGAAGCCAATAATAATAATAATAATAATAATAATAATTAGAATAATTAGAATAATTAGAAGAGAAAAAAAAGCTTCTGACAATCGTTTGAACGGTTTCCTCGGAATAATTATAAAATCGTATAAGACGAAGGTATGTATGTATGTATGTATGTATGTATGTACATAAGTATGTATATTACATACAAACGTATATAATAATTTTCCCCCGTCTTCACTTGTCCTACTTAATTTATTTCATGTTTTTTTTTTCTTATTTGCGCAAGGTTTTTTATTGTCTCGTAACATATAATATAATTATCCCTATGTATGCGTGCAGGGTATGTATATATATATTCATGTGTTATACCATTACATGATATATATGTATATAATAATATCTATAAAATCTTACCTCCGTAGCGCTGCAGTCTTTTTAGACTTATGCCCGGGATTGTGGAATTGTGATAATAACCTTCTCTGGGTAAGGACATCGATTTGCACTCACCTGTAACAAAAATCAAGAGAAACAAATGAATAAATGAATGAAGAAAAATCATTATGAAAAAAAAAAAAAACATCGTAATGCAGATAGTTAAAGATTCGGAAAGTCTGGAACTCCGAAAGTCAAACAATCCGAAAATTTAACAATTTACCAACAATCCGAATTTCAAGTTCTGGGAGTTTCGGCCCTTCGGATCACATTATAGTTATCGGAATTTCAAATCTCCGGTGTTTTTTTTTTTAATTGAAGTTTTTTCTTTTTTCGAATCGACTATATATGCAGACTTTCAAGGAAATACCTATTTCTAAAAACTGTTCATCGGGATAATATTAAAATCCGGAATTTTTACCGTTCGAAAATTTCAAAATTTGACAAACTTCAATCTAAGTGGTTCCCTTTTTTTTCTTCTGTTTTGTTCAATTCAATTTTTTCCCGATTCTCTTCCTCTTCTTTCTCTATACATCATGACTACGTTATACATAGGTACATATAAGTATATTGGTATATAGTTAATTAACGAACGGAACATCGCGTTACGTATACGGGAGAGACACTGCACATTGAAATTCAGAGCACGTATATCGGCACCCGGTATATACTGCATAATATAATATATAAGCTATACGTACATATATAGCCATAATACATACGTGTATGTATATACCTGGTCGTATGCAGTACGTGTAACAATTAGATCGTTATAATAAAGTCTACGATATTTTAATCAGCGCCATTGTCAATGAAAACGGGTATACCTTATATTATACCTACAAGGAGCTTTGATGTGTACGAAAAATATTTCATTTACACATGGTCTAAGTATATACCTATAATATATGTAATACATAAATTATAGATTTTGCGAAAATATCGCAAAATTTTTTTCTTCCAATTCCTGAAAAAATATTAAATCGCTGGTATTGATTATTTTGTTATTAATTTTTTGATTGGTTGCAGCTCCAAAAAAAAAAAATTCTGTTCATTTTTTTTGTTTTTTTTTTTCCACAAAAAATCTGCATAATCCTTCGCGTATCAACGTTGATAATTATTATTCGCCGATATGAATTATTATATAAAACAACAAAATTCGTAGTCCTGTCACGACCGTTTCGCATATTTCACCGCACCTCGTCGTCATCGACGTAGTCGTCGTCGTTTATGTATTAAAGTATACATATACATAATATGTATATATGCTACGTCAATGCTGAACTTATATACACGGTTAAATACGTGATTGACATTTCTGCAGTCCATCTGTGTGTGAATGCCTTCTATAATGTACCGGAACTTAACCATATATATATTTTTTTTATGATTCTTGGCTCGTACACTAGCCCCGGTTATAATTTTCCCCAAATTTTCCATCAATTCTACATCTAATAATTTAAAAAAAATTAAAATATAGAAAAAAATGTCAAAATTTTCCCTGAATTCATCATTTTTTTTTTTTTTTTTTTTTATATAATTTTCACCAAGCACGATAATATATTGTACGATATCCAAAGTTATGCAAACTTTTATATTGGTAAAGAGCCAAAGGCATATATAGTATACGAATCAATAAGATACACTTGAAACGTAGTTAGGTATAAAAAAAAAAAAAAAAACGTCACGTGTATGACTATAATATGTAACTATATATAGTTTTCTCAAAGTTTCCATAAGATATCTCTTTATGTTTCTTTCTTTTCCGCCTATATTCTATAATTTCTTCCTGCTCATCATCATCATCATCGGTATGTACACATACATACAGTATATTAGTCATTTGTATGTAAACGGTCTTCCCAGCAGTTTTACCACATCGGAAACGATATGATATATGAATAATCCAAAATCATGAACTGATTCAATTTTATTTCCCACATCCCTGAGGTTTATTTCTGTATTCAATTAAGTCCCTTCGATAATTATCGATCCGATACGATTTTACAAGACACACAAAAATAAGTAATAAGGTAAAAAATAAATAAATAAAATAAATAAATAAAAGGTGAAGAGTAGTAAAATTTTACGGCTAATTTTTTTTTTTTTTTTTCTAACCAACTTAATGCAACTTACACTCGACTAAAATTCGTATAGTGTCGTGTCTTTGAAGAGACAAGTAATCGGAATCCCACGGTTGTCTCTGCCAAGATCTTCCTCTCGGTAATGTTGCAGGCACTTCTCTTTCATACTGAGCTAAATATTTTGAATTAAGAAAGAAAAAAAAAAAAATGAATAAAGTGAAAAATTTGGTACGGTTAAAGCAAAAATTTGAAAATTCGATATATATGTATATATGTACATATACTGCTATGTGTTGGATGTATGCTATGTATGAGCTGTTGATATGGTTAATTGATAAAATGTAAGACAACCGATAAAATAATTTAATATATAATTAGTCAAGATAACGAAATAAATAAATAAATAAATAAATACATAAATAAAACGGTATATAAACGATAAGCTAAATGTTGTTGTTGTTATCATTATTATTATTATTATTATTATGATTATTATTATAGCGATTCAGCGATATTTCCTCGAAAAAATGAAACGTGGAAAGTCGATGATTTTCTTTTTCTCCTCAATTCTTGCAACATTTTTTTTGATAGAATAAGAAGACAAATAAAGCGGATACGAATTTAGAGCTAATCGCAATAAAATATGATTACGTAGAATAAGAATTATATGCCTCATTCATATATATGTATATGCGATTACATTATATTTCTGCACTGCTAGTTCTGAGAAGAAGTATGATTCTATTCGATGAATTGATAAATAAATAAATGAATAAATGAGATATTAGGAATTTCCCAAGCCTGTTAGTTAGTCACTGAGAATAATTCGCGAAAAAAAAAAAAATTATTATACCTACATACATATGTATTACATATTTTATATATATGCGCGTTTTATTAGTAGAAAAAAAGCTCAGATATGTATACATATACATAGCAACTATATTATAATATAATATATATGTATACGTATTATGATATTATATACATATATACAGTTCGAAAAACTTGTGCCAGTAATAATTTTCCGGTTATTTATTAATAATGATCAAACTATATAGGTATTACATGTATGTATGTATGTATTTATATACATACATACGTGTATAAGCGATCCAATGAATAAATTCATAAATTTATTATAATATGTATTGCATATGAAATTTAATAATATATAATCTGTCATTATATTTGCGGGTGACGGAAGATGTATGAGGCATTCCATGCCAAATAAACACCCACCCAGCCTGTGCTGTGAACCCTGACCATTTCCTATTTTGTTCATATTTCACTATTTAACATGACAGTGACTACACCTTAAAAACCACCAAAAGAGTGAAAAAACAAATATTAAAAATTTATGTTCGAACAGTTTTTTTTTTTTTTATCATTTTTGATTTTTCATTATTATCATTTGAATTGTCTAAGAAAATCCAATTTTTGAATAAATTTACACAAATTGTATGACAAGAAACGATATTTTTTTTTCTCTCGAAACCCAAATCGATACTGAGATTCCCATTTTTTTTCTTTTCTTTCTATCAATTCCAAAGGGAGAAAATTCAACATTTTCATATCGATAATTATTTGTTCACAAATTTTTGCCAAACTTCACGTGATTGTGCGTTCGGATCAAGAATTCAAATTCAAATTCAAATTTAAGAAAAATAAAATTAAATATAGAAAAATTGACTCGATCAAAATTGAAATCGTTATTGAAACGAAATTATTCGCATTGCATGGAACGCCCCATATAAATATGAGGTAGAGTATATATAGATATAGGTACGTACATAGGTAGGACGAATAATAATAATAATAATAATTTTATATATATACAGTAAAGCGACGGAGAAACCGGAAATACGTCATACTATCAACTGCAGTGATCCGGGCGAGGCTATTATCTAATCTATTTGAAAAAGAAAGAAAAACAAAAAAAAAAAAAAAAAAGATTAAAATAATGAAAAACGCAGTACAGTAGGTGCAGTTCAGACGCTTGTCCTGTAGCGGCCATGAAAGGTCAGCGACCTTACAACTATCGTCGTCGTAAATCGTAATCATATAATAATAATAATAATAATAATAATAATAATCGTCATCGCAATCATCATTAGCAAACTGTTAAATATTAAGGTTACATTAATTATTATCTTGCGGTTGAAACTATGAAGACTACTATATATACGACCTCTGTAATAATAATGCACAGACTAAGATATACATATATATATATATATATATATACATATATACTTGTATATAGATATATATAAGAACGAAGAAGAAGAAGAATAAGGATCGGGACGATGATGCTGACAATGATAATGACGACGATCTAGATAATTGGGTTTAATTAATTTACTAAAAACGAGAACATCAATCGACCTATACTCAAACGATATATAATATATAGATATATACATAGATGTGTATATATGTATAGTATATAAATTGAACGACGGACAGTTGGTCGAATAAAAAAAAAAAATATATATATATATATATATATATATATATATATATATATCTTCGTCGATTTTATGTATAGCAAGTTTTTTCTTTTTACTTTAAATGTGTATACTACAAACCTAGGTATACCCAATAAGTAGATAATCGCGTATTATTTCAAGTGATGCGGGTTTCGCGGAAATAGAATATGAGGGGGGGTTGACAAAGTTTCTATACGACAAGATAGAATATCGTATACAGGGTGTCCCAGAACTGAATGTCCAAAATGAAAGGTGTCATAGAGGAGGTCGAACTGAGTAAATTCGCCCGAAGAACATGGGCTCTGCGAAGTCGCGTTCGCGAGATATCACGAGTTAAAAAAAAGTAGCGCTTTGCGACGCGTCGCGCGGCGTCGCAAAGCGCTACTTTTTTTTAACTCGTGATATCTCGCGAACGCGACTTCGCAGACCCCGTGTTCTTCGGGCGAATTTACTCAGTTCGACCTCCTCTATGACACCTTTCATTTTTGACATTCAGAATATAAAGAATGGCATATAATAGTAGCAGCCCTATAATATTATGTCATAGGTATAACATGGTATTATATCGTTTAACGGTATCAACTTTCCGCCCGTGTTTCGTGTGACGGTTTTCAATTACACAACGTGTGTTATATACGTATATATACATACGTATACTCTGTATGAGGGGGGAGAAAGAACAATGAAACCCATACAGGTACACGTATATGCATGGTGAGTAACGAAATACAGTTGCGAAAAAAGAGAGAGAAAAGAAAGAAAAAAACAATAAAATAAAAATTGAAAGAAGAAGAGGAAAGAAGAGAAGTATGAAAAAAAAAAAAAAACGAATTGAAAATGGACGCCTTCATCTGCAGGAACCAAGAAGACTGGGTATATACACCGTGCAGTGGACTGGACTGGAGTTAAATGGAGTAGAGTACTGCTGCAGCTTAATATAAGAACTTGAGGTGAAACTTAAACTTAAACTTAAAACTTGAAGTTAAACTTCGAAGGTAAAGTATAAAGTATAACGTAACGTAACGTAAAACGTGGACTAGTGGTTCGGTTACTAGCGGGTGGAATTTAAAACGACGAGTATATATACATAAGTAAAGACGTATGTATGTACTACTGCAGACTCGTCCCTATAATATATCTTCTCATTATTCTTCTCGTTCTTTATGTAATTCTCGTAAATTTTTCTTCTTTTATATACGATAGAATATTACGCTAAGTATTAAGTATATTCATGTGACTGATCAGTAACCCGTTCTCTTTTACATACTATACGTATATACGTATATAAGTTAGTTTAGTCACCGCTTAAACCGTCCCGAGACGTTGCATTGCGCGTCATGTACTTTCGGGTAATTTATATACATTTACAACTGCACAGAAAGAGGATGAAAGAGGATATACTATAATAACGTCACTGGTCAATTTCGAAAGAAAGATATTATTTTATTTATTTATTATTTCTTCTTCTTTGTCATCGGGAGTCGTCATCGTCATGTTACAATTATGTTGATCGAAGATTTATTTGCGAAACACAAAGCAGCAAAGGGGGAAAAAAGAAAACTAATGGGGAAGGGAAAGGAAAATGAAGAAATATTAGTTTTTCAAATGCGTCAACGTAAAAGGCTGTTCCGTCAAGTTTCCATGCGGTTATATACGTATACATATAATAATATATAAATTAGAAAGACATAGAAAAATAAAATTTTTCTTTGCTCGTACAGCGTTGGCGAAAACAAAAAAAAAAAAATCAAAAATCGAGATGATTGCCGATAAATGTGATAAGAAAGAAAAATTAAAAAAAATTAATATACATATAACAATGAGGTAAAGTAGAATCGAAGATGAATCTACGTATCGGTGTTAAGAGAAAACAATATTTTTCCAGCCTTTCGTATAATATCTCCAAAATTTACAACATAAAACGTTTGAAAAAATCGCTAATGGGCGCATTCATTCTTTGTCTATACTTTACCCTTGTTATATATATTTATATGTTTATATAATATATGTACAATTATTTTATTCAAGTTTTTCCTATCTATTTATTTTTTTTTCTTTTTTTTTTTTTCTTTGGTTCTTTGGTTTTCTTTTTTTTTAATCATTTACTCACGCTCTTCGAACACATCGTCGATGCAGTATGTAGAATCGAATGATTTCTTCTTTCTGTGCATAATCGTTTTCCAAACTCTCCTTCGGTTCATGATAAATCCCAATTCGAAAAAAAAAAAAAAAACTAAACACACCCCCTCCGCACACCCACAAAATATTTTCAATTAATTACAAAAAGAAGAAGAACAAAGAAAAAAAAAAAAATTAGTAAAGAGAAACTGTTTTTTTTTTTTTTTTCTCATAAATAGAAGTTAACACGTCGTCAGTGGTCGTAATCCGATGCTAATCACCGACCAAGGGCAATGGTTAATCACCAACTCAATAAAACTCGAAGGTATAGTAGGTCCGATATAACTGACCGCGATTGTCTTCTTCGAAACTGTCACCAAGCGCCAAAAAACAACATAAAAAAAAAAAAAATCACTACAAACACTGTCAAAAACTATTTTACAAAAAAAGAAAAAAAAAAAAATTTTCAGAGTTTAATTGTAACCACGAGGCATCACACGAAACACGTAATTCACATCGACGAATTGATTTGTCGATAATTTTTTTTTGATCACCTAACAACTGTAGTACGATACAATCGATATCAACGATAAAAATAATAATTAATTGATCGTTGATGATAATAATGGTAAGACTATGAAATTTTTCACTGATCGACGATTTAAATTAATTTACACATCCCGTACGCATGTGATCCAGCTCCTAATTATACATACAGTTGAAAATTATATTATATATATAACAAAATATCAGATATACAACTTTGAGATACTAGAGAGTCGACTGTCATTCTCGGAGTAGACATCGAGTCGTCGTCGTCGTTGTCGGTCGTCCTCTAGTCACTTATGCAGAATATTATTATAGTATATAGTGGTCAAGTGTTACAATTGTGTTGTGTTATACATATACATATATATATATATTATATGGATGTGGTCGCCGGTCTTGATAAAAACCCCTTATGATGCGTATAATTTCATTGTAGGTATGTATTATAAGTATATATAACATACCGTACATACATACATATACGTATACGTATATGTATATGAGGCAAAAAAATTATATCAACTTTTACGTAAACAAAAGAAAAAAAAAAAAAAAAAAAAAGAAAATTGCCTCGTGGAAATCTTCAACTTCACTGTCGGACTAGTTCCTCGGTAATTAATCGTCATTACATTATAATATGTCCTGACTGAGTTTCCCTTCTTCGAATTTTATTATTGCAGCGCTATAGTATATACATAATATAATATACTATGTGCATATAATAAGGGATATATAATATTTAATATTTATTATTCAGAAACGCGTTTTTTTTTTCCTTCTTGTTTTTTGTTTTTCCTTTAGTATTTTGATCATTTTTTTTTGTATCTTCTCGTTTTTCAAAGTACAGTTCAACTTTTAATGTATATAGCTGTACGTCTATATACGGATTCACAAAATTTCACCAATAAATCACAAATACACATTCTGTAATATAGAATTTTCTCATTAATCGAGACCCCGAAAAAATGACCGATGATTACGGGTAAATGTTTATACGCGCACTCGCGATAATCCAATTTGTTTTTTTTTTTTCGGTTTTTCGATTCATTTTTTTTTTTGAATTTTATTTTTTCTATCAAATCTACTTTTACCTAATCGTATATAATATGTAGTATGTATTATATACCTATCGGTCAAACTCCAAGGTGTGTATTTTTATACTATATAGTAGCTACATGTACGACTTTCGACAACTGCTGCTGCAGTACGTAACATACGTACGTACATACATCGTCCACCGCGAAGAAATTGCTGACGACGCGGTTCGTTATAGAGAAAAAAAAAATATAATAGGTGGAACTAAAAATGTCCGGTCAAGTATTTAATTTAAACTATATATGTACGCATATAATAAAATACATAACACCGCGATTTGTATTTTATTTTATCGTTATTAATTTTGTATGATTTTAATGATCGACGATCAATTTGTTTGTATATACCTTATACATATATACACATTAATTATTACAGTCAGTATATTATTATATGTATATATAGGTATTCACGTTAGATATATGAGTCGCGCCTTAGATGGTGGCGAACACTGTGGCTGACCACGACGAGTAGGTATGTATATAACCTCTTGATGTTACTGATACTGTTACTGTTACTATCGCGACTAAGGCTGAAGCTATAAGGCTAAGCCTAAGTCTGGTGCTTCTGCTACTGCTTCTGCTGCTGTAGCAAGTTAAAATAACTGATAACTATAATAATTCTTATAGCTTCTTATGAGGAAAAACTGTATACATAGGTGTATATATATAAATATATATATATGTATATAGCCGTATATACTACGTGGTATATGCCTCCGGAATTATACCACAGTAAGTTAGTTGGTTAGTTAGTTATTATATCCGTCGAGCAGTAACACGTTTCGCGTACGTCAGCAGAAACCTTTATATACATATTATATAGAAGGAACTGAATCTGTATATACATAGGTATATACCTCATACAGCTACCGATGTATTATATAATATAGAATGAAAAAATATATTAATTACAAGTTCTAATTCACACCAAAATTAGTAAAATCCATTTTTTCCCCTCATTTTTTATTTTTTATTTTTATTTTTTGTTCATTTGTTAATTATTATTATTTATTTATTTTTATTTTTGGAACTCTTGAGAGAGATGAGAGATACGGTCGATGTTTTTCAGATCACTCTATAATTAGTCGTAGGTACTAGGGATGTAACATATCTGTTTTGGGCCTGTACTGGAGTGATTCTGGTTATAAGCAAAGCAATAAGAAGTGTTGTATTTTTTTTTTCTTTTTTCTTTGTTTTTTTTTCCGGAAAAAAAGCGAGTACACGTATGTATGTACATACATCTATACCTACTTTTTAACCCCCTTCGGGTTAATTAGGTGTGAGAGATAATTAACTTTTAAATAACCTCGGTGAAGACGAGAGAAAAAAAAGAAATAGAAAAGGATGAAAAAAAAAAAAAAAACAGAGGGAGACGAGACGAGACGAGACACTGTGCAGCTACTTCCTTCGGCATGGAGATTCCGACCGACTCCCACTAAGTAATGTCAGTTGTCGCATGTCTTATGTAAACGACGAATAACGAAAGCGAAAGAGAGATGGAGAGAAAAAGCAAAGGCAGGCTTGTTTATGTATATACATAGTATATATATATATATATATATATATATATATATATATATATATATATATATATATATATATATATATATATATATATATATATATATATATATATATATATATATATATATATATATATATATGTATATGTATATATATATATTTTTATACAAAGCGGTACAAACGGGAAACAAGAAATAAAAAAAATAAAAAAAAAAAAGGAAAAACTGTTGAAAAATCGATGAAAAAAAAGTACTACCACTTCGAAGTATGGGGATACTACGAACCGTAGTTTTTGGTTCTTCGCTATTTCCGAGTATGTTATAGGTCTGTATATATCTCGTTCGAGTTAGAATAGTCATAGATATTAGAAATGTTTCGCGAGTAGTGTTTCAAAGTTTTCAACTCACTCACAACTCAGATACCTATATATATAATATATACCTATTCCCAAAGAGAATGAATATCTGCAGTACAGTAGCAGTATGCGTATAGTACCTACAAAAGTTTTTCATTTTCTACGACAAAGTTACGATTTAACGCGGTAGTCTGCGGATTCAGGTCAACCGGAAACGTATCAGACGATAGTATACATATAGAAGGAGGAAATTGTGCGACTATATAAGGAAGAGTTTTGTATCTGTTTTTTTTTGTTTTTTTTTCTTTCTTTTTTTCAATTTATTTTTAATTTTTAATTTCTCTATTTCTCATTACTTTGAAAATTAAAAAAAAAAAAGCTTTTATATACATAAACACAATTTTCTTTGCTTCTCATTTCATTACCTTTCCTTTTCTTTCTTTTCTTTTCTTTCACGTTCTCCGTATTACCGAGATAAAACTGGGATAAAAAAAAAGAGAAAAGGATAAAATGACGATTTATGAATCGTCAGATTTCTCGCTATCAATCCGACGATAATATGTAATACTTCCCTGTGATTTTATTTATTTATTTATTTATTTATTTCTTTTCATTTATTTCGTTTTCTTCCGCATCTATTTTTTCCTTCTTTAACTTATATCCGTAAAAAGAAAGAAAAGAAAAGAAGGAAAATGACAGTAATACATTTCGAAATTCAAAATTTCAAAACATCTTACTCGACAATATTCGATTCAGTTTTCACGGTGAATCAATTCTTACAAGTCGCTCCATCTAACTTTTTCGAACAATCCGTAATCTAACTGCAAGTTTTTCGCGAGTCGGTAAAACAGAATTAGAACTTATCTCTTGAGCAAACCACCGCGTACAGATGGTAACGTAGATTACTGCATCACCACGATTGTTCCCGTCGATAAGGTAGACTTTCCCTACTCGTCGGATAATGCAGATATTTTCAATAATAATAATAATAATAAAAATCATTATATTATTATTGTTTATTATTGGCGTAAAAATGTTGAATAAATTGTTTAGTTGCGGTTTTTATTTTTTTTTCATTGCTTGTCTTTTCTTCTACCAAAAAAATTAAAAATTAAAAATTAAAAAAAAAAATAATACTGCAACAAATAATGATTATAACCTGTGCGATATGCCATGTGGATCGAATTTTGATCAGCAACGGTCTGTCAATGAGAGACAGAGGGAGAGAGAGAGAGAGAGAGCCTTCGAGGTCTCTGTACTTATACCTACTTATATACGTATATGGAGTATACATATATAAACTATTATGTATAGAATAGTACACGTGGTTCGTTGTTCATATAATATTGTATATGAGCTTTATACATAAGGGTCACACCTTGTTACATATTTAATATGGGAGTGGTTTAATACGTCAAATAATAAAAGCATTTTTAACTTAAATCGAACCCCATAAAATTGACAGTGCCGTCACATGGCGCTTATTTCGACACTCTCATTACGCGACTTACATTTAGGGTATACAAAGATAAGAAAAAGAAAAAGAAGAAATTTCTAACTCAAAAAATAAATCGAAAGAAAAGGCTAAATTGAAATAAGATGAAAGAAAATCGAAATTCGAACAAACGCCAATTTTCAATTCGAATAATTCCATCCAAAAAAAAAAAATTAATTAAAAATTGAAAAAAAAAAACCGACAACTTTTCGACTCACTTTTTTTTTCACTATGATTCGTCGTGTAAAAATAATTTTTCTATTTTTTTATTTTTTTTGTCTGTTTCATATGAATCGATTCACTCACCTATCGGAGAAGCGGTGTTGGCTTCCCTGAGGCTGACTGTTTCCGGTTCGATGCCCGCTTCGTCTTCTTCGATTAGTGGCGGTGGCGGAAGTGCAGTACGAGTTTCGTAACCCCAGTGTTGTCGGAAGGCACGAGCACCTCCGTCAAGACGTACCCGTGGAAGTTCGACGAACATCGCATCACCGAGCTGGAAACCAAAAAATACAAAATATTATATATAAATAAATAAGTAAATAAATAAATAAATAACCACGTCACGATCGGAAGGAGAAAAAAAATTAAAATAAATTAACAAAAAATCATCTTTACGTTCGCTGAATTTCGGAGTTTTATGTAATAATAATAACAGTGCAATTTTTTTAGAAACTTACGTAGCTCCTTATAACATCCATGATATATATTTTTTATCCGAGGAGCGTAAAAAAAAATTCAAACTTAAAAAATAAAATAAAAATTTCTAAAAAATATTGAAAAAAAAAAAAAAAAAACACTGCACTCAACATAAAAAAATAATTTGAATAATATATATGAAAGATATATAGGTACACGTGTATGTATGTACATATATAAAACACTCGAGAAGTATAAGAGAAGTATATGGTTGATGTTGTAAGTTTGCGAGGTAAAGTTGAAATGATAGCGCTAGTATATTATATTTACGAATTATACACTTGGTCTTTCTCTCCGTAGTCTCTCGAGTCTGGAAGTTATGGTTCTTAAAAATGTTGTGCCAGTAAATTGACCTGGCGACACGGTATGACGTCACTCATTAGACTTCATTGTATGACGTCATAGTCATGTAGAGCTCTTCTCGGTCATGTATATACATATATACAGAACACAACACAACACCAAAACCCCGATATAACGATCATTATTATTACAATGCGAAGATTAGGGACTAGGATTTTGTACATGAATTCAGGTATATACATATATAAGTATTAAGTATATATGCCTATGTATAGTATGTAAACTATCTTATACGCGACGAATTGTTATAATAGGAGGAAATCTGAGACGAGCGATTAACCATACTATACGTAAGTCAGTCCATCCATTCTCTTGTCTTTACGGCGCGATCGTGATGAGAATACCTATACCTATATACAGGGTGTCCGAGAATTAAATTTCCAAAATGAAAGGTGTCATAGAGGAGGTCGAACTGAGTAAATTCGCCCGAAGAACACGGGGTCTGCGAAGTCGCGTTCGCGAGATATCACGAGTTAAAAAAAAGTAGCGCTTTGCGCCGCCGCGACGCGTCGCAAAGCGCTACTTTTTTTTAACTCGTGATATCTCGCGAACGCGACTTCGCAGACCCCGTGTTCTTCGGGCGAATTTACTCAGTTCGACCTCCTCTATGACACCTTTCATTTTGGAAATTTAATTCTGGGACACCCTGTATATAGGTATACTTTATAGATAGGTTTAAAAATGTTTACTTTAGCTATATATGAGAGAGAGAGAGAAAGAGAGAGAGAGAGAGATAGATAGATAGATAGAGAGAGAGGTCGTCGTTTCATATTTTTTTTTTCTCTTTTTTGGAATCTTTATGTAATTCGTTCCTTTCGGAGGAATTTTTTTTCTTTTTTTCTTCTTCTTCTTTCAGACAGATTTTAGGTGTAAAAGCATAATAATTCCAGATTATTATATTATGTATATACGTAGATATACCGTAGGTATATAATAATATGTATATTATATATTATTATGTATTATACGTATATCGAGGAACGAATATTTTTTTGCGTGAAAGTGATACACTTCAGTGGCGCGTGGAATCGAAAGGATGTTAAAAAAAGGAGAAGCAAAAAGAAAGAAAAAAAAAAACGAAGGGAAAGAGAAAAATTTTGCGGAGAAAGCACACAAAAAAATAACGTGAATGCAGGAAAGTCGAGAAATTATATATCGAGCAAAACGATGAATTCAATATTTGCGGCATCGAATATTATTACGAAAGAGATTCGAAGTCTTGAAATTTTTGATCGACGGATCCAAAATGATAACCAAAACGTGAGAATCAAAAAACACCAAAAAGAAAAATTGAAAATGTTCAGTATCATTTATTTTCTTGAAAATCTTATAATCGAAATTGTATGTTTTTGAAATAAATGAACTGATTAAAAAAACAAAAAAAAAAAAATTGAAAATTTGAAAAATTGAAAATAATTGAAATGAAAAAAAAAAAAAAAAAAAGCACGAACCTTGGGATGAGACTTGAACATGCAGGCTGTCCCAGCGAATAGCTGCATCCAGATAAGACGAGAAAATTTTGCAGTTAATTTTTGGGAAAAATAAATATATACAGGAAAGTAGGTATATATATACAACTGATAACTAATACATACGATAAAATCGACAGAGATGGACAATTTCCGTCCAAAAGTAAAAAAAAAAAAATTGTTCAATAGTCGAAAAAACTCTTTTTTTTTTTTTCAAAGGAGTCATCGAGAGGAAGAAATTGCATAGCCTGATTATGAATTTTGAATCTATAGTAAAGAGATTGGAGAAAATACAATTTGAAAACTGGATGATAGATATTTCTCGCTATAATAAATGAGAAAAATTAATTAATTAAATAGAACGCGAGAAACCTGTTCGAAATTAATTAAACACATAGACGCGTATATGTGTATGCGAATTAATCTCAGACCCTGTACCATCCCCATCCCCGTATTCCCGTCCCCTGGACCGTATTAAGGCGTCTAAACCCGGTGTAGGATAAGTATATATGTGCTTATGGAGTGTGAGCGGAAAGTCACGCGTCTCTTAGTTTCCAGGGGTTGGTAGCTTAATCAACGTTGACGAAGAGGAGACCGTACGTCCCCTGCTCCTCTCCTATCCTCTTTTTTCTTCTTCTTCTTCTTCTTCTTCTTCTTCTTCTTCTTTTTCTTCTTCAAGGTAAACAAGAGCAGACTATTCCACTTTGCTTGTAGGACGTGACTTGAGCCATGTCAGGTCGCCTCTAAATACATAGATATGTACATAGGTATATATATATATATATATATATATATATATATATATATATATATATATATATATATATATATATATATATATATATATATATATATATATATATATATATATATATATATACCTTTGCCTATCCGTGAAGCAGAATTTGTCCCTCGCGTACCCTTAGCGATGAAGATGATGAGGAGAAAGGAGACTGAGACGGAGACGGAGAGAAGAGTAAATAAATATACGTGAAATAGACCAAGTGGCAATTAGCACAACTAGGGCTACTCTATATTCGCGACACTCCTGAGAACTGCAGTGCAGAGTACCTACTTCGACTAAAAGCCACCTCATTTCGTTTCACGATCCGAAGCATGAAGTTTCGGTGAGATTTTGAGTTCCGAATGAACGAGTTTTGGTAGAAGAACTTGTTCCGAATTTTGAAAGTGATTTTAATATCAGCGATGAACAGTTTTTGAAAATAGTATATTCACCCGGAAGTAGCCGAATGAATAGTCGATTTATAAGCTAAATACACTATCCTTTCCTTCCCTTTATATAGATTCCGTCTTTCCTCATATATCACTCTCCCTCTCTCTCTTTCTATTTCCCACTCTCGGCAAACCAAACCCGTCATAAAGGGAGGTCGCAGAGTGCTTTTCCCGTCACCGAGTTTCATACGACTTCACTTCAGGTATATAGCTATACTATATACGTTTCGAACGTGATAGAAAAATCGTCATTTTAGAAGAAAAATTCTTCTTTCTCATCAGGATCCCAGACTGACTATAATACGAGGTCAAAATACCTGTAAATCGACTTTAATTTTGGTCAGATATTATACGATTCGTGTAAACGTGTAAAGCAACGTTTCAAAATTACCTACCTACTCGATGTCGAAATCAAAGGATAATTAGGGGACTTCAGGGTGCTTTTACCCAAATGTAATTACTCAGTTTCACCGAATAAGTTTTTAGGGTCAAAGACCCGAGGGTTTTGGGTAACAGGGTATAGAGAGAATGAGAGAGAGAGAGAGAGAACTGTACATAGTACATACATACCCTGCCATCGAAGGGCTCCAGGCGTTAGTTCGATAGTGATTTTGGAGTAACAAGATAGTTCCTATGACAGAACTGAATATATTCTATAAAAGATATATCTCTATAAAATTTTCGAACGCGGATTTCTTATTGCTGATTTTGAAAAATGCTGGAGGCCAGGTGAAAGATTGTAATGAAAAAAAAATGAGGGGCTGGTTTCAAGTTTCGAAATTTGAAAATTTTCAATTTTATTATACAGACTTGACTCACAGTTTTAATAAAAATAAAACAAATAATAAGACGAATAAGAACAAGAAATGAGACTCGCAGGTTACACAATCGAAGGTCTATCCATCTACTCGGCTTGGATCGTCTCTGCAGATGTTAACGTTGCGGAAGGGAAGGGAAGTCAAACACTTCGTCTCGGTGCTTTAGAAAACCGATAAGTAAATACCGATAGTACATACGTACGATCTGTGTATATATATATACATTGTACATTGATAAATACATAGACAGATGATAGATACGTATATATATATATATATATATATATATATATATATATATATATATATATATATATATATATATATATATATATATATATATATATATATATATATATATATATATATATATATATATATATATATATATATATATATATATATATATATATATATATATATATATATATATATATATATATATATATATATATATATATATATATATATATATATATATATATATATATATATATATATATATATACCCAACTTCATCATTCTGTATATATCATCAAAAGTCTCTTCGGTTTAAAGAGGATAGAATAGCGAGTAAGTTGCGAGGAAGGTGAAGAAGGAGCTGGTGGAAATAGCGATCGCTTGTCGAATCCATTACCTTATTCATACCTATCTATCTAGCTTCGTATATATCTACGTATATACCTCGTTCAAGTCACGTTCTATCGTATCTATGAATAATCTCGTATACGTATACATATATATTGTATATGTATATCTCACTGCACCGACTTTCGCGACGAAATTTCGCCTTTGAATAGATCAAGTACAGGTATAAGTTTCGTCTCTCGATCTCTGCGCATTTATTGTACGTACAGTACGTACGTACCTACTCTGTGAGACTTTCCATTCGAAATCGAACGAAAAGATCGCGATTTATATTCATATTTTTTTTTTTTTTTTTGTTTCTTGCCGGACCCGTTTCGATTTTTATTCTGTTTTCTTCGTCTTTTACGCAATTCGAATATGTACATATTAGACTGGGCCAAAAAAAAATGGACTATTTTTTTTTTCTAAGTATATCGAAAATATTGTTTGAGGTGACAAAAAAAAATTATTGTGAAAATTTGAGTCCTTAATATTAATACTAAGAGGTCTATCATCGGAATTTTAGATTTTTTTTTTCCTGAGCGGGTTTTTGTCTCAGAACTCCCAAACCATTGAGTTAAACAAAATTGACTTGCAGATATTTTTTGAAGGAAATTGAATGCTCTACAAAAAAGGTCTGATTGAAATTTTTCGTCGGATGAACCGTTTCCTTACAATCATACCTTAAAAATTGGTATAGTTTTACAATTTTATCTTTCAACTTTGGAATTTTGTAATTCATGTAAAAATCAGTACCCGGACAAAAAAAAACCGATAAATATTCTTATGGGAAATCAAATGCTCTAAAAAAAAAGTCTCTTAACATTTTTGGCTAAATTCACCCCATAAAAACTTATTCAACGTTAAAGTTCATATGTACATATATAAACTTTTCGATTGAATAATTCTGAGCAGTGCAGAGAGCATGGTATATTGGTATATCTGCAATCTGCATAGTCCCATATTGGTTATTCGCCATTCTCCTTCTTCTAGCGGTACACGGGTACTTCAGCAACGTGAAGAAATAAAGCTTTATGGAGGTCGGCGGCTTATATCTGGATACCAATAGAATCCGAGATAGGTATAGTACCCACGTGTGCACATGTACACAATATACCCACGTTATACCATAAAGGAGTTTAGGGGAAGCTAAGCCGCGATGGTGAGCCGGAAAGAAGAGCTGCTTGCAAGACGCGACGAAGGAAGGTGCAGCCAAGCCAGACTCTACGTGCTTTTACGAGTTACGTATGTATGTACATGTAGAAGGGCGGTGCAGGGGGTATAGGTACATACAGCGTTGAAAGAAAAGCCACTTCTGTACCTTCTTTTTTTTTTTTTTTCTTTTTTTTGTATCCTTTAGGGTCTTTTGGATTCTGTATGTACCTTTTTACTCCACTTTTGTTATTCAAAATGCAAGATTATACAAAAATGAAATAAGATAAAAATAAAAATACTGTACTTAAGAGGGGCTTACCGCCATGTCTTCGCTCCGGTAAGCTGTGAGGGTCTGCTCATCCTGTAAAAGTACGCAGTAGCAGGGCTCCCAACATGCCTCATCTCCGCCTTCCGCTGAGCAGCAATCGGCCTCTGTAAGAAGACGAGAAAAAAAAACCGTTTTTTATTCATTTTGTTTCTGCATATTTACTTTTTTTTTGTTATTTTTCTCTATCCCTTTTTTTCTGTTTTATCTACTATCGATCCTGTAAATATATAAAGCGAAGACTGACGGGGAATCCGCAATTTTTTACCATAATAATTCGGAGCGGTTCCCCGAAAATTTTTACATAATTCTTCATAAGATCAAATCCGATTCGAGTATAATCAAAATTACAACCGAGAAATGAATTTCTGTTGAAAAGAGGATGCGATTCGCAAAAGAAAAAAACAAAAAAACTCCTATCTTATACGATTAGAATTAATTAATTAATTGAGATGCAAGGCGTTTCTACACCAGCAGCAGCAGCAGTAGCAGGATCGAGATAGTACCTAATTATAATTACACGTATGTGTTTAATTAATTTATGTACAATACTCTGGTGCAGCACCATATGTTAAAATAGCAATACACACGTACTACATACTCATATACGAGTGTTATACATATAAGTATATAGGTACATGTAAATCAATAATTATCCGCGTTTTTCTGCACCTGTTATTTATTATATTGTACATATACATATAGGTAAGAGTAGTATATATGTACCTATAATGTATACGAAGTATATTATATACTGCACAGCGTGTATAAATCTCAGGTATATAAGGTGTATACGAGGTATTAGATAGTAAGGCATTATATTATGAAAGTGGGACAAACACAAACCAACTAGTATACATATATAAAAAAATTAATGTATATATGAACTTCTGATCGAGATCAAAGATTTCCTCCGGCGGTAAAATTATACATATATATGTGTACAGTCAATTTATAATTTTTTTATTTTTTTTCTGTCCTTTTTTTCTCTTCTATTTAGATCAGATTCAGACTCGAAGTGTTTCACATTCACCGCTGCAATCGTCGATAATCCATCGTAAAGAATTTTTTTCTCTTTTTTTTTTCTTCTTCTGCAGTCAAAAACGATAACCAAACAGCGTAAAAAGGTTTCGATCTTTTCTTCAAAAAACAAAACACTCTCCTCTTTTTGTTCTTTTTCATCTTTTTGATCTTCTTTCTTTTTTATTTATCACGGAAATGAATTTTTTGGTATACATAGAAATTTCATTCTGGACCATATTATGTATATACGTATAGTATATAGCCTGCAAAATGAAGTTTATGCATCCTCGAATGCACGAGCGCGGATCGATTATATGCGCAGGTTAATCACCACCTGCTGCTGTCGTATATGTACTTACATATATACAAACGATGCTTATATATACATACGAGTATATATGAGACTTTCCCAAATTACACGATGTTCAGCTTAATTACAGTCAAATTGCAATCTCCGGTGTGTCAGACGCCTGGCCATGCTACACATGCTATCCTCCGGGTACAGGTACGTACATATGGGGAGAGAGAGAGAGAGAGATTGACGTCAAGGGTGCCAGCCTGACTCTCCTCGATTACAATATACATATACCAATATATAGGCACACAGAATTCATGTGATTCACGTTTTTCGAATTATTCAAAATAATTTTCATTCATTTTTGTTTGATTTTTAATTTTCTGGATTCACTGGTTGCACTTTTCTTATCTACCCTCTCGCCCGAGGTATATATATATTCGTATATCTATTTTTATATGTACTCCTAGGTACGTATGAGGTTTGTGACGTCTATGCTGCAATATTATTTCTATATATATATATATTAATATATACGATATATGAAATTGTCCCACATAATGCGACGAGCACGTGCCCTACCGAGTCATTCTCTAATGTAAGAGGTTTGAGTTAACGGTATTATACACATAGGTGTATGTACACTGAATTATACCTATACGTGTATAGATATGTAATTTATTCACGTACGTATGTATGTACCTGTATACCTGAAGAAATGATAAAACTCACCTAAAAACCGTTTATCGTTAAAATGATCGAAAATTCGTCGTAAATTCGAAAAACTTCTTGGTCCATTATCAAGGTAGGATATCCATATAAGTTCGTAGTCAACTCGTACGTACACATACATAAACGTGTATATATATATATATATATATATATATATATATATATATATATATATATATATATATATATATATATATATATATATATATATATATATATATATATATATATATATATATATATATATATATATATATATATATATATATATATATATATATATATATATATATATATATATATATATATATATATATATATATATATATATATATATATATATATATATATATATATATATATATATATATATATATATATATATATATATATATATATATATATATATATATATATATATATATATATATATATATATATATATATATATATATATATGAATAAGAAAATGGTACGAGATCGGATAAACCGCAAGAGAGAACTTGACGCTACTGCACTGCAGAGATAGGCCTATAAGAGCTAACGATCGCGTGGGTAATGTGGATACCAAACAACTTATTTACCCTCCAAGTTGATGATTTAGTGCTCACGGAATGAGAAGATTGCCATCCCAGTGGGATAGCTAGATATATAAGCATATTATACATATATACAGAAGTGGACAAGGAGGTACCCACGTATATTAGTAGTTAATTAGCTATATTCCTCTTACACCTTGCCTACATCAATAGGCGAAACGTTGAGCAGGATATGATATCTACAGGGTGTCCCGGAATTAAATTTCCAAAATGAAAGGTGTCATAGAGGAGGTCGAACTGAGTAAATTCGCCCGAAGAACACGGGGTCTGCGAAGTCGCGTTCGCGAGATATCACGAGTTGAAAAAAAAGTAGCGCTTTGCGCCGCAGCGCGACGCGGCGCAAAGCGCTACTTTTTTTTCAACTCGTGATATCTCGCGAACGCGACTTCGCAGACCCCGTGTTCTTCGGGCGAATTTACTCAGTTCGACCTCCTCTATGACACCTTTCATTTTGGAAATTTAATTCCGGGACACCCTGTATAATATCTATACCCACGTATCAACGTTATAATCAACATGTTATACGTAAAAACACCGTCACTCGGCCGTACTTACCGCGGCAATATCTAGTGAGAAGGTAAAGTGTGCCAGCGTGTACTCTGGCGTCGTACCACGATCCATTATTATCGTTATTAGGTTCGAAAAGGGAAAGGTCAAGACCCTCCATGTCAGATGATTCACCGCATGAATCGCTCAACGGTTCGAATACGGATTGGTTAAATTTATTGCGAACTTGAACCTGCATATTATCATCGATTGGGTATAAAGTTTGATCGGTATTATTTATGACTACTTCTTCTTCTTCTTCTTCTTCTTCTTCGTCTTCCTCTTCTTCTTCTTCATTTTCCTCTTCTGCCACAACTTTTTTCTCTTTTTTCCAAACCGCTGCAGCGGAATTAGACGATCCCGAACCTTTTTGCAGCGAATCTTTCCGTGTCAACGACATTATGTCTGTATATATGAATGTCTATACTATATATCTATCAGGTGTAGGTATATAGAAGGTAATATATACACGTGTATATATTCACTTTTAACTGATACATTCACATATATATTCGTATTCCCATGTAGTCACGTCGATAAAACTGCACTTTCGAAAGAGAAGCTATATACAGTTTACAGTTTCTTTCTTTCTTTTTTAAAAAATTATGTATCATTTTATATTTTCTATTTTTTTTTCATTTTTTTTTTTGCAGATTTCTGTAAATTATTCATCACGTCATTTTTATTACATATATACACATATATTCATTTATTTATGTATTTATTAATGTACGGTGTGAGTATAATTCACAACGAGTTGTATAAATAATCGATTACTCTCTTCAAGCTGTTTTCAAATATCAAATATCGTATACACTAGCACCTATACCTATATATATATACATATATACATATGTATAGTCTATCCCATTAAATAATACATCGTTACGCGTAAATCAAAAACGGTTTTAACAATTTTGTACGGTTTTTTCTTTTTTTTTTTTTATCACCGCGGTCGTTATTCTCGATCGGATAAAATATATATATACCTATATACATACATATATACCTATAAAACCGAAAACAATATAATACGAAATAATTTTTTTTTTTTTTTATCATTATGAAAATCTGAAGCGTTTATTATTATTATTATTATTATTATTTTTATTATTACTATGGCGGGATTTGTAACGTCTGCAGAGGCAATTTGTTATAATTGAACTGTTGTTTGTGTGTCATATAGCGTTGAATTTGTATGTTACAATGATTGAGCGAGCGGTGTTGGCTGGATGATTTTTTTTTTTTTTTTTTTTTTTTTTTTCAATTAATACGTATCAAAGGATTCAGCTGTCTCGATGTGTTATTAATATTTTAGAATACTTGTACATATATTATACATAATTTATACGTCTATGTATTTATATACATATATATACGTGGTATATATTGTAAATAGGGGAAAACTTGTCCCGAATCGAGAAGAAACTGAACTCAATGGAGCTGGACGAGAGTAAAATTGGAAGAAAATAAGAAGAAATGAAGTTAAAAAAAAAAAAAAATTGAATAATAAAAAGGAGTAAAAATTTCTCCGTCAAGTTAAATATGCATGTGTATATCATATGTACTGCAGGTGTAGATACATATAGGTACGTACGTATGTATACGCGAACGAGAACGAGAGATCGAACGATAACAAACGATCGGTGATATATATAAAAATTAATATCGAAATTTTCGCATGCATATATTTATTTAATTTAACAAATGCGTCGGAGTTTACCAAAATAATATCAATATGGAACACTGCACGAACACAAAATTTATTAATTTTTTTTTTTACTCTTTTTTTATCTTCACATATTACAAATATTCAATTTTTGAAAAAGGGAAATTAATTAAATTTCGTCAATCACGCAACGAAAGCTACATGAGAGCGCGATTATAGAGAGAAAGAGAGAAAAATATACCTCTATAAAATGATATAATATTAATATATATATATATATAGTGGCTCGTTGTTATCGAAAATTTCATCATCACATAGATTTTGAGAAAAAAAAAACCGGGACGATATTTTAATTACTGCGGTATAATTTTAACTATGTATAACAGACAATATTATGTACGCATACTATAGTTTATACCGGCTATATAGAATATGTATATATGTATTTTATATGTATTTTATATGTACGATATTATGAACGGATTAATTATTATACTCTGGATAGCCGAGATAGTTTTTGTCTGTCGCGTTATATATCTACATTCGTGTGGGTGTAGCCTTCATGCCTATATAATGAATCGCGGTAGACCTGCATTCATTCGACTCTAGTTCTTTCACAGATTTGAAGAAAAAAAAAAAAGAAAAAAAAAAAAAAAACCTGTGTATATACTATATATTTATATATGTATGGTGCATTTAGTGGCAATTATATAAATACAAATAAATAAATAAATAAATAAATGGTTATGTATATCCTATATATATATATATATATATATATATATATATATATATAAATTTATGTTTCAACCGCGAATCAATAATAATTTTCGATTTCGATGATATATGTCATACATATAATGAGATAATCGTAAATATGTGTGCGTAATGAATCTATATATTATGTATAATTAACTCGGTCCCTGAGATAATCTTGATAAACGAAAAAAAAAGAAAAAGAACCAAAATTGAAAAGTGAAAAATGAAAAAATGGAAAAACTAAAACGAGGATTCTAGATTTAGGGTAAGCGGTTTTTTTTTTTTTTTTTTTTTTAAATATATATATAGGTATATGTATATAATCGAAATATAAACTGTTGGGCATTATGGTTGAAAGAGCGCACTAATTCCTAACGGTGAAAACCGCGGTCTCGAGACAGCTGTATAGTAAAATACACCAGCGCGACGTTTATTGATGTATATATATAGGTATAGGTATACTTTATATATGTATATCGGTATTGGTACCGGTGAATGTATTTTGTACAGTAGATCGTTTATATCCATGCAGAGCATCAGCTCATGCGTATAAATAATATCACGTGTATATATCTACGTATGTATGTACATAGTATTATAGTCGTATATCGAACTTTCTATATATACATATTTACATTAATTTATATTGAACCGAACACTTTTAATTTCTTTGATGAAAAGAGGAAAGAAAATATAAAAAAAAAAAAAAACCATACGTGATGAAAAAATAAGATCGAAAGTTTCGTTTTTTTATTTTTTGGATGGTGAAGAATCGAGTTGTAACTGTCTTGGTTCTATTATAATTATCGATTACTATATACATACACGTATATACGATCAGATTTAAAAAAAAAAATCGAAGAAAAAAAAATTCAAATTTTTTTTTCTTCTTTTTCGTTTCATAAAACGACGCGTAACATTGATAAGTCGAGAAGATAGAGAAGAAGAAAAAATTTTTTCATCGCGTAAGTTATATTATAGAAGCCCGGAACTCGATCGCGAACGCGGAAATGCAAGTATTATTATAGATGCATCGAAGTATTATATGTATATTCATATATAGACGTATACGATTTATTATTATATAGATTTAACGTATAAGTTAACGTATAACTTATTATATACGACGTATTATTATATGTACGTACGTACGTATGTAAATACGTACACACACACCTATAGGATAAGGATAGATATACCCTACGCGCGGTACAGTTTGTCGCGAACTGATGCGATGCGGGCAGCAGCCCACTATCCACTATTCCACTATTCCACTATCCACTCCACTCCACACTCCACTCGACTCGATGCCAGACACGATATACACGTACAGCATACCGTGTATATATATATATATACATACATACATATACATACACATATACTATACCTATACCGACAGGGAGGATATCCTGCGAATCGTCGTCCGTAGAAATGCCGAAGTTTTACGGAGTTTACCGAACGGAAATGACTCCGCAAGGTAAATAATAGTAATGATATTCGAAATAAAATATTATATATTATATTATATATACATAGGTATGTATATAGGTATACATAGTATGTACGTACGTTGAATAACAAAAGCAAATAAAAATCAATTATTATTCACGGTTAATCCTTGTAAGTATATACGACAACTCTTATATACCTATTACTATCTGCGTTGCAATCATCATATACACATACATACCTACCTATATACATAAAGTTTATCCAAAATATATACCGGGAGTCAGGAGTATTGTAACCGGTTTAAAATTCAGTTTGAATTTCAACGCTCAAATATATAGGTATATGTATATGTATGTATACATATTTACCTATATACATAGCACGTAAATTCGCAAATCGTTTACATATTATAGGTATGTAGGTATATGTATATGTTTGTTATATAACCACGCTTTGAATTCAAATTCTGAATGAATGTGTATATATATATATATATATATATATATATATATATATATATATATATATATATGCTTTACAACAAGATAGATTAGATAGATTATCATGTATAGATTGATTAACTATGAGTAGTTTGGCTAATTTCAAATTTATAAAAAAGGAAATAAAAAAAAAAAAAAAAAAAAAAAAAAAGAAACGGTCGTTTATTACATGGTATATAATCGATTTTTTTTTTTTTTTCGAGAGTACCTATGTACATACGTTTCTATATAAATTTACATACATACTATTATATACATATAACCATTCTTCTTCTTTTACTTTTTTATCGATTTATGTAGATTTATTTATTTACTTTCGGTCATTTTAGTCTTTTTTTTTCTGGTATAGGATTTTATATAAAATTCTACGATTGTTCGCGTTTTTCGTTATGTATAATTATATATATATATATATATACGTATAGTGCGTATACATAATATGTACATAATAAAATAATCTCGAATCTTTTCTCTATAATATATATCTATACCCATCTAGCGTATGACTGGCTCGTGTATATAACGGCGGATCGACTGCACAAAGAGGAGAGAAATAAAGAAAAAAAAGGGTAAAAAGGTAAAACAGAAAAATAGAGAAAAAGAGACAGAGAGAGAGAGAGAGAGAGGAAAAGAGAAACAGAGAGAGATACGGCAAAGAGGAGGACGAGGAGAACGAGGAGGCCGTTCACTCGCCGGATCATTGCCTGGTGTAGATTATAGGGATATTTGCAAAAAGCCCGCATCTCTATATCCATATATACTATGTATATACGTATACCTATGTATAAATTGTATATATACATATATAGTATAGGATAGAAATTTTTTTTTTTTTTTAATCCGTATTTTAGGGAAAATTTGACGACGGTGAGAATATTATTACATAGAAAAAATTCGAAGTATGTATGTATTTTTTTTTTTCGTGTAATGATTAATTTTCGAGATATATATATGATCGGTCTGTATAACGTTTTAAATCCCTCACCCTGTATATACGGATATATATATATATATATATATAATCGAAGCACGAAGTTTGAGAGTTAGCCGGATTCGCACGCGCGGTCGAGCGCGTAAGTTACTGGCTCTTTTTTTTGTTGTTTCTTTGGTATTTTATTTTTCGTTTTTTTTTTCTTCTTCCTCTTCTTTAACTTTTTTTTTCATCACCAACATGTAAAAGAACGCCGTCAGATTTTGTCCCAGATAGCGAAAACCATGGGAGCGCAATTACTCATCTATATATATACATATATACATATCAAAATTGTACATAAATACGTACTTAGGTATATATAATACATATATATGCATAATCCCGCTTCGTTTCAAAAGCAGGATTATTTGTATTTGATCAAATTTGCATTCGCCTGACGACCAAATTATTCGCAAATCGAAATCTATTTTTCCTTCTTCTTCGTATTAATATCGAAAATAAAAAAAAAAAAAAAAATAGAAAATTTGAGAAGCTTATAGAATTGGAATCGAATCTATACGTTAATTTTTTTTTTTTTTTTTTTTTTTAAATTTGTACGCGTGTAATACGAAAGTGAAATCGTTTATCATCAATTTGAAAGGTATACCTATATACATATACCTATATATGTCTATATGTATACATATACTATATAATATATACTAATATGTGATACAGTGATGACTAATGCAGTATTTTCAATTCACCTGCAGCATTGTCTTCGAGTTAATAATTCTTTGAATAATTCTTTGAAAATGAATGAGAAGAAGAAAAAAAAAAAAGAATCAATACTTGCGCAAAAGAAAAGAAAAGAAACGAAACGAAACGAAACGAAACGAAAGAAATATGCTAAAGAAATAACCGAAGTTATTTTTTAGTTCATTCGTTATTATAACGGTGATAAAGGATCCCCACAACGAAGAAGAGGAATAAAGAGTAAAGAAAGTAAGAAAGAAAAAAGGAAGAAAGAATCTTTATTCAATTCATCGTTAATCAAAGAAAATTCCAATTAGCTAAAGAATTATTAATGCAGATATATATATATATACATATATAGACTTTATAGCTGTTATATACAGGGTGGAAATGTGCAGGGCAGGTTTAATTTTTGCATAACTAACTTTTTTAGCCAGTTTCTTTTCTCTGCTTTATATAATAATAATAATAATAATAATAATAATAATAATAATAATAATAATAATAATAATAATAATTATACCAATATATATATATATATATATATATATATATATATATATATATATATATATATATATATATATATATATATATATATATATATATATATATATATATATATATATATATATATATATATATATATGTATACCAAGGGTCGAACTTTGAATTGTCAAATAAGGAAGTCGACTGACTGACTCTGACTGATCACTGATCTCCGCCCGCAAGTATTACGATAATATATACAGAATCGAAGAAGAAGAAGAAGAAGAAGAAGAAGAAGAAGAAGAAGCTTATCCTACGCCGTACTGATGCAGAGGAAAAAAGAAAAAAGAAAAAAAAAAAAACAGCTGAGAAGGAAAAATAAGAAGAGAGTACGAAAAAAATTAACATACAGAATAGAAACGGCTCACGCGTATAATCAAAAAGTCTTCAAAAAAAGAAAAAAAAAAAAAAAAGAAAAAGGGAAACAAAGTGAAGAAGAAATTTTTCTTTTTCATTTTTTTTTTTTTTAAATTAAAAAACAAAAAGGAAAACGCAAATTTATGAAAATTATCAGACTCCCATCGAACCTTCGTGCTACGCAATGTTATCCCCTTGAGATATTATATCTTTAATATACGTATATATATTAGATTCCTGTATTTCCGACCAAGTCTATCGTACGTATATGTATAGTATACAAAGATTCTTCTTACCACCAAACCCGACATGATATTGTACCTATATCGTACATCACAGTAAAGAACTCTTCTTAACACGACCAGTGATTTTCTAGCTGCCTATTTTAACGACCGTATGACTACTGGCCATATAGATACCCAGAGGACGCCACAATCTTGGCAATAATTTAGACATCGAAAATCAATATTGAAATTTGAAACTGAATTCGGATTATAAATCTCGAGAAAAAAAAAAGAAAAAAAAAAAAACGAACTATTATACATATACTCATTTTTTTTTTTTATCGTTTCAATTTTTTTTTTCAAATCGACAAGATCGAGGAATTTTTTTTCGAAAGCCCTCAAATCATTCGAATGCAAAAACGTATAAATTTGTGATTTTATTTATTATTTTTTTTTCCTCTCTCTCAATCTCGCTGCAGTTTTTTTATACGATCGATCGACTTTGTCGGATTGCAGATCTCCTTCGATCTTTTTTTCGTCAACGAAATAAATAATTTTTTTTTTCTGTTTCTTTCTTTCTTTTTCTTTTTAAAACTTATTCCCTCTAGAAAATCACACCCTTTCAAATGTGTATCTAAAATTTTTACAATCATATATATCATATATATATACCTACAATATACGTCATATACCTTTGCAGTGATTTTTACACGTCGATCGTTGCGTTGCAACGCGTAGGTTCCCCTCCCGAACCCTTCCGCAATCACGTATTGAAATTGCATTTTTTCATCCGTGTAATATTCATATCGCCATGGCAGCAATATGCGCGCTCCTATACATAAAATTCTATACTTATATATATGTATATCAATGTTACCGGTATCTATCCTTTTAAACGAATTTTTTCCCATATTTTTTTTTTTTTTATTATCAATTTTTTCAAATTTTATGTGAAAAAAAAAAAAAAAAAATCGTCCTTATCATCGAGTAAAGGACATCTCGAGTTTGAGGATACGAAGATATATACATACGTATACCTTTATACATGTATTAAAATATAAATATTCATTTTTTTCTTTATTTATCTTCTTTTGATTTTAAACCTGCCTTAAACCCTATACCTGTACACTAAACACTGCACTTTCGTTCTCTCTCCCTCTCTCTCTCTCCTTTTCTCTTCCTCTCTCTTTCTCTCTCTCTCCCTCTCTTTCGAGAAGTAAGTACAATGGATCCTTTGATCATACCGACTGCTGCAAAGCCTGGAGCCTTATCTCATCGTGGAAAAGGCATTGCATATGGTACAGATATATATACTATATATGTATAGGTATATGTATACATGTATATATAGGTTTAAGTATATGAAGAGTAGATATACCAGATATATCAAAGAATTTTTAAGTATGAGTATTGAGAGAAAAAAAAAAAAAAAAAAAAAAACTCGAGACGAGACTGTATATAAGTATAAGGCCGTTAGAAAATTTGCGTTTTGTTTTATAGATATGTATTTATAAATAATATACCCAAGTTCTTTGATTTTTTTGTTTGTTTTTGTAACCGAATTATATACATACAGGTATATAATATACCGACAATAATGTGTAGATAATATTGATAATTTAATTATACAGAGGGAGATATGTACTGCAGGTGATACATACATATATGTATACATTTAATAATAAATATTTCATTTTTTTTATTTATTTTTTTTTTCTTAAGATCTGACGAAAGAAACCAAAAAAAACCCGAGAAACATAATTTTCTTTTTCCTATATGTATATAGGTATATATATGTATATGTGTATGTATATGTATATGTGTATGTATATATATAGCTACCGCCGCCGCGTGCGGGCCGTGATTATTTTTAATGGCATCTTATCGAAGCAATTATATATCCCGGTACTTTCATCGATGGTCCAACGCCTTCCATTTCTTCTTTAATTTCGACCCTCTACCATATAGTATATATATAAAAGTATATATATATATATATATAAGTTAGGTAGGCATATACTTAGTACCTCTTATAGATTTCAATTCTTTAACAAGCAGAAGAAGAAGAAGACGAAGAAAAAAAAAACGTGAAAAATTGTTCGTATAGGTACGTAAAATAATAATTATTTTCAGTCGTATATTTGATATAGTATATTCTATGTATACATAAAAATTGAAAGATGAATGAAAGTTGCCAAAATATAGGTATAAAAAAAAAAGAGCGATAGATAGATATAAAAAACGTAAAGAAAAATGAAATTCTAGACCTCGTATATGTATATAATATATGGAATAATCGAGGTATATATATATATACGTAGGTATATAACTTGTACGATGCCTCGCTGAATCTCGAGCATTTTAACCTATACCCTCTTTACTCTTAGCTCGTATACATATATACATATATAAATTGTTATACATATATAAAGCGGGTAACGTTGAGATTGGCAAGGACTCGCTGACGATGACGAGAGTATATAAGAGAGAGAAAACGAAAAAGCGAAAAAAGAAAACGAAAAAGAAAAAGAAAATTGAGCGACGCTGCAGTCACCGAGGCGTGAAAATCGTCAAACCCCCCTGCCTAGCTTCATCCCCTATCAAGGAAACCCCGGGAACTCCCCTAGCCGAACACCGACCTCGATACGTCTCTTTCTGCACCGCACGAATCTATACACAGTATATCGCCTCGTCGGCGTGAGATTTCGATAAGAATGAAGAAAGAAAAAAAAAGAAGAGAAACGAAAAGAAAACTATATGTACAAAAATATATAGATATATCGTTAGAAAAGTCACGTAACTACCAAAAAGTAAAAAAGTTCGCGGAAAAGCATGACTTATCTCTCCAGAAAATAATTATTTGATTATCAACTGAAATTTTCAAAACGTGAAAATGTTGGTAGTTACGTGACTTTTCGGTATATATATAATATATAATTTTTCACAAAGCAGTAGATTTTCTCTTATACTCCTACATTTTCTTTTTCATTCCTTTTTTTCTCTCGTTTTTTGTTTCTAAAGAAACTAAATCAAAATTGATTTTTCGGTTTTCTTTTTTCTTTTCTTTTGTTTCACGGATTTTAGTCGGTTTTATGAATCGCGAGAATCGGTATACTGTACCTATAAACTCGTAATTGTACGTCATATGGTAGATATCACACATATACATATGAAAAAAAGTAAAAAAAAAAAAACTGCATAGCAGTGCAGTGTGCTCGTTGAAACAATTGAACAAAGTAGAATAGAGGGTGGGTACGTCGATGGTACCGGTAGCCGTAGGAGTAGTAGTAGTAGTAGTTAGTTTGGGGTACGTATTCCAAATCCCCATGATGCAATCCCTCTCTCGTACCCTCCCCACCGCGACCCCCAGACCGGGGATTTTATTTTTTTTTTTTTTTTTACATCCCCTTGCTGCACCCTGGAGCAGAACCAACCCTGGGGGCAAAACCCCGACCGTCATGGTCCCGAATATACTATATATATATATATATACATATATACAGAGCATAAGGACCAGGGGGGAGAAAAATAGCAGACGTGGGGAAATTTTGTGAGAATATTCTCTTTCTCTCTTTTGCTATAACGTATATATACGTATATACCTTATATATATACAACGATGCGCGGGAAAATATACGTTATATACTGCAGAAACGATGAGAAGGTAGTATGTACCTATGTATATGTACGTGATTCGTCAAATTTTGAATTTAGCCAACCGAGAGAAAGCGATACGCTTTTTTTTTTTTTTTTTTTTTTTACGAAGAAGAGTAAGCACATAGTAGGTACATACATACGTACATAATATATGTCTTTTTTAGAAATTACTTGAATAAGAATATATATATATATATATATACATACATATATATGTAAGATGAACAAAGATTATTTATACAGTTTTCGATACGCGCACGCGAATTCAATTATTATATAATTAATATCTCGTTACACGATATTGTGCGAATTGTATAAGGCGTATATAATTACCTGTATACGTAAGTCTATTACATATTAATGCACATACATACATGCCTACATACATACCTATATATGTATATATTATATACAAGTGCAAAGAAAGAAAAAATCAATAAATAAAAAAATTGAAAAAAAATCAATCATATGTGTATCGAGTTTTCACCTTATAGTAACAGTATCGTAGTAACAGCGAGATCAGAGTGAGTGAATATGAATGAATGATACCCTATAACTGTCGCACAAAATCACCATGCAACTGAAGACAGACAGACAGACGGAGACATTCGAGCAACGCAAAACCGTCAGTTTCTGCGTCTTTTTCTACTGCACGCACATAACTATATACATACATACATAATATACATGTATGTACATATATTTTTTCATCATCTCTATAATCTCTTTGCAACGACTTGTTAGAGGAATATATATATATATATATATATATATATATATATATATATATATATATATATATATATATATATATATATATATATATATATATATATATATATATATATATATATATATATATATATATATATATATATATATATATATATATATATATATATATATATATATATATATATATATATATATATATATATATATATATATATATATATATATATATATATATATATATATATATATATATATATATATATATATATATATATATATATATATATATATATATATATATATATATATATACGTATAGTTATATACGCGATATGAATTACCTGCCGAGTTTCTCACGGTGTCCGTTACAAGTTATTAAATCAAACTCCCACGTAGTTATATAGGTAGGTATAAGTAGGTAGTAGTATAAGGTATATTCGTGTATCAATCAAGAAATAAATAAAGAAATAATGAAATAACGGATTCTTAAATAACGAGCCTGCATTTTCTACAAAGTGCAACGGATATATAAAGCTTACATTGCATGCGCGCGATGCACTGAAAATCTAGATCCACGGTTCATAAAAAAAAAAAACAATAAAAAAAAGTGCAATCAAAGTAACAGGATATAATTATTTCCGAAGGTTAACATTTAATCATTATCGTGTATATAATCGTTTTTTTTTTTTTTTATGTATATGTATATTTTTTGTATTTTATATATGGGGCTGTCCACGTCAGGACGACACGGCTCCAGACCTCAAAGTTTTTGATTCCATTTTTGATTTCATATGTTGTTACTCTATGTCTGGAGAATCTGTCAAATTTTTTTTGAATTTTTTCAATCAACCCTTTCGGAGCTACGAATTTTTTCATCCTTAAAAAAAGGACCTTTTTCAAAATTCTGAAAAAATTCACAAAAATTCTGTTGATAATATAGAACAACCTCCCACTTTCACAAACGTGGGCAGAATTTTTCTTACATTTTTTTTTTCAATTTTTCTGAAACTTTATTCGAAAAAATGCTTCACCAATGACTTTTATCCTACCAAAAATCTTTCAAATTTACCCCACTCAGATTTTGTGGAGTTCTTGATCTTATATTGTGGTATGTTGGTAAGGAGGTGAGTAGGTGATTTTGTGAAAGTCATTTATGAAGCATCTTATGAAATAAAATTTTTGAAAAATGAAAAAAAAATATAAAAAAAATTCTGCCCACGTTTCTGAAAGTGGGAGGTTGTTCTACATTAGTAACAGAATTTTTGTGAATTTTTTCAGAATTTTAAAAAAGGTCCTTTTTTTAAGGATGAAAAAATTCATAGCTCCGAAAGGGTTGACTGGAAAAATTCAAAAAAAATTTGACAGCTTCTCCAGACATAGAATGATAACATATGAAATCAAAACTCAAATCGAAAACTTTGAGGTCCGGAGCCGTGTCGTTTTGACGTGGACAGCCCCATATATATAATTTTTTTTTTTCACTTTCATTCTATGTATATTATGTATGTACCCTACCTAAAGCTGCACCGGCTCATCAAATTTTAATTAGATTTTCTCGCTGATATTGTGAGTTCATATGGTATATCTATATATCTATATATACATAGTACACGTATATATGGAGAGAAAGAGAGTGTGTTGGAACGAATGAGCTTAAAGGTCAGGGGTCGTAAGAAGGAAATGCCATATAGAAGAAACGGATCAATATACCCGAACTAGGACGTAGATTTAGTATATATATTATAGGTATTTTATATGTGAACTGCTGCACCAAAGTACATATATATGTATCAGATTGAATTTGTATGTACACATACTGCAAGATATTTTTATAGAAATATACGAAAAAAAAAAAAAATCATATACAAAATTCTTTTTTTCGTTGTTTTTTCACTATTTTTTCCTATGTGTATCTTTAATAAAAAAAAAAATTTCAATACCCCCGGTCTAGGTATATAAGTAATATACATAGGCTGCAGCATGCAAATTCTCAATTCGTTTCGATTTCCCACATCGCAAAAAAAAATTAATGATTTTTTTTTTCAATTTTTTTTTTATTTCTCAATCAATGGAAACCGATCGATCGTCGTAAAGCAATATAAAGAAAAGAAGATTATAAAACAAAAATTGGAAGAGAAAAGATTGGACGAAAAAAAAAGCAGAAAACTGTATACCTGAGCCGAAACAATTTGGGAGTAGAACTAACGAAAGAATAAAACAAAAAAAAAAAAAAAAACCAAAATGAAACATTCGAAAGGTGACACACTGCCTATCTTAATGCATTCCTATACTAAAAGGACTATATCCATGAGGCTTGATGAGGCTTGAGGGTCGTCAGCCTTTTAGAAGTTTACGAGGACCGATAATAATTTTCCGGTTATCCGATAGGAAAAAGTGACCTGACTGCAGTGAAACCCGCAGTGCAGCGGTGATGCACAGTAGGTAATGGAAAAAAATAGAAAAAAAAAAAAAAAAAAACTAAGCCAAAATTTTCATCATTATTCATTTATTCGTTAATTTTTTTTTTATTATTATAACATGTGTGTAAAATTTGGTGAATCTTTTAATAAAAATTAAATGGCTGCTTCAAAAATTTTTGTTTCGTATATTTTTTTTTTTTTTCTTTATTGTTTTGAGAAAAAAGTTAATATATATATATATAAGTATATGTAATATATAGATAGGTATATAATATACAGTAAAGTTCACATTTATATTCATTTATTCAATTTAGGTACAGTATACCTGTATTATAAAAATCAGCTATATAGCTGATTTTATAATATGCGTGCGGTTTATAACGTTTTACTATTGTATATGTATATGTATATACAATATATATAAATACAGTTAACGCAGCTTACGATTAACCCCGCAGAGGTTTATATATTAGTCATCGTATACATATATATATGTAATACATATATATATAAATATAATGCGGTGCAGTATAATTGCTACTATATCCCTGCAGGAAACCACACGCAGTTCTCGGTTCATGATTCACCGCAAGAAACAACTCAGGTATAATAAATAAATAAATAAATAGATAAAACGTTTTACATAAATTTATGTACTTATGTATATATACGTATATATACATATACCGTTGTTGCGGGAGTAGAATAAATATAATGACATTATTCGTCACATAAGTTGACTCATATATGGGAAATATCACATAGTTTTTGTTTTTTTGTTTAGTTTCTTTTCGTTTCGTTCCTTCAATATACGTATACATATACTATATGAACTTTTTTTTTTTTTTTTTTTTTTTAAGAAGTACATACCTATATATATATACGTCATAAACTTTCCGAGTAGGTATGTTAAATACGAAAAAAAAAAAAGAATTTACAAAAATTGCAGTGAAATTAATTAGAACTGTTCAGTAAACGTTCCTATACATACGGTGAAAAAAAAAAAAAATAAATAAATAAATAAAATAAATAAAAATAGGCACAATATATTCTATCATGTATTTACTCGTGTATGTATGTACTGTACCTATACATATATGCGTACGGACGTATATATTTGAATGAAAATTTAATTTCGAACCGTGCCAATCCTGAACATATACCTATACACCTACTGCATCAATCGAGACGAGATTAGTTGGTATCATGTACAACATACATACGTATGGTTATTCCGAAATGAAGTGGTTCAACATCGAGTCGTCATATATTTGTTTATTAAACAACAGAACGTCACAGAAATGAACCAAAAAAAGAAGCACACACACAGATATAGACACAGCCATGCACCATACCTACAACTAGCTCAAAAACTTCACTGCAGAACGTCGATATATTTGCCGACTCAGAGTATATACGATCTACATACAATCGCTGTAATGCTGCTGTGATTGCATGCATCGATACATATAATATCCTCCTCCGCCTCTCTTCTCTGCCCATGTTATATTAGAATCTATGTATCCAAGTTTAATGTACTGAAAAAAAAAAAGAAAAAAAAAAAAAAAACCCGAAATTTGTTCGAAACCGTAATATATAAAAAGCAGAATAATTATATGATTGTGTATCGAATCTTTCACGATATATATGTATACCTATATAAATAATTTATTTCTTTATTTATCGTTATATATTTATTTATTGATTCTGAGTCCGGATATACGGTGCGCGGTTTACCTATATGTATGTAGTACGTATGTACAGAGATGTTGGAATTTGTTTAATACGTCTGTTACACTTGTTTCCCACGACATGGACAGGACAGGACCGTGGACAGGATATATATCAGTGCCGCTGCACAGAGTAGAGTGAGTCTCTGCACAGTGTCCACTATATCTATACATATACACGTATATACCTACGTATATATGTATATATGATCCTTTTGAGCGGGAAACTATAAAGCGTTGAGAACACGCACACATACATAATATATACACATGTGGATATTATATACCTGTAAGCAAGTAGTATATATATATAGATATGGGTTAAACCGTGCTCCCTCTTTTTTATAGTGAAATATACCCCCCGCAGCACCTGCAGTAACCAACCTGCCCAGGTCAGGCTTGACTCTACTCGACTCGACTCGGCTCGGCTTGGTTTGGCCTGGCTTGAGCGCCTGCGTGACTATAGAGTTAATGCATTTACCATTTTACCTTCTCTCTGTACCTACCTACCAACTTATACATATATATAATATACGTATGTATGTAGACGCGGGCGCGAGTTTCCATCAAGGAAATTATGAAACTCTCTTTCTATATAGTAGGTACGATTTGCCCGAGGGATCACCTACAACCGTGCCACGCCACACCACATCGTACCGTGTCGAGGTGAGTTGTTTGACCTCGTCGTTTGACTGTTTCATCTTGATTGTGCGGCATATATGAGGTAGACAATTAAGTAGGTAGCTGTGTATGTCAGCAAGACTAAATCCCGCATATAAATGAATCGTACACATATATGATATATATATAAATATATATATATATGTATATATGGTAGTCCTGCAGTATATAGTATTCTTTATATAATGTGTTACATATACATATTATATATTAATGTGTACATATATAATTATGTATAATCAATCAAAATTAGTTGAATTTAATTGAGACAAAAGAAAAATAAATAAATAAATAAAAAATGGTGATAAATTGTCGAAAGTGCATGTACATGTACCTATGTACGTATATATATATATATATATATATATATATATATATATATATATATATATATATATATATATATATATATATATATATATATATATATATATATATATATATATATATATATATATATATATATATATATATATATATATATATATATATATATATATATATATATATATATATATATATATATATATATATATATATATATATATATATATATATATATATATATATATATATATATATATATATATATATATATATATATATATATATATATATATATATATATATATATATATATATATATGTGTACATACAAACCTTATACTGTATAAGTATACTTGTTCGTGTATATATTTACGTACAATACATACCGCTTCCTGCGGAAGTACCTATAATGATCTTTATTATTCGATTTCTTGGTATGAACGTATCATATATAGTTATACGTATATATATATATATATATGTATAGTAATCGGCTATATGAGGAAGTTCTTTATATAAATAGAGTATATAAAGGTATCTATATGTATATATAGATATATAGGAATAAATTTCAAAAAATAAAATAAGAAACACATTTTTTTTTTCCAATCCCAATATCTCGGAAGAGACTCAAGTCTCCAACTTGGCTGTGAAATACCTATCCACAAAGTCACCGAATATCATTGTAAACGATGAACAATGAGCGCATACATATACAGGTATAATAATGTGTACTTACTCGTCGCGGATGTTCAGCTTGTATAATTATAATTGTATAATAATAATAATAATAATAATAATAATAATAATAATAATAATAATTTGTCCCTGAAATCGATAGGTATACCTATAATATAATGTATATACTGTATGTATGTATGTACATGGAGTACATACGTATATATACACCCTACCTAGCTATATACAACCGAAGCGGGTTGAGCACCGAAAGTATATTCCTATATATAACATATAATGAAATAAAATATACAAAAAATTATGGTATATATATAGTATATATAGGATCGTGAATCACGGATCTGATCGGTGTTAAAAAAATCGAGTGCGAGACAAAAACCTCATATACCGCATGTGAATGGGTCTTAATAATTCGAAGCCATATAATAATGATAATCGCGGTATACATATGTAGGTATATATCGTCGTATAGCTAATTTATATGCAAAGCCGTAAGTAGGTAGGTATAAGGAAGGACGGTATAAAGTATAAGGCACAAGGTATTATATAGGGTATAGGTACCACGAAAAATTTCAAAGTAGGTATGTACATATATACATATACATATATAATATATATATATATTCTCAAATTATTCTAAAATGAAACGATAAAAATGATAATAATAATAATGACGATGACGACGATGATCATAATTAATACGGGACACCGCCTTCATGTGATTCTCGCTAAGGAAAAATTTCATTCTAATACAATGTGCAATAGAATATTATTATTTAATTATGCAATTATATTTATATACTAGTGAAAAGAATTACGCAATTATTTATCACAAGTACATATATATATATGCGTATAAATATATATATATATACAAAAATATTATAAATAGATAGACATACTTATATGTATACATATACATGTATTGATCTGATTAGAAAATTAGTCTAAAATGATAAATGCAAGAGTGTAATAACGAATACATATGCAGAAACAGATAAGAGAGATGTTATAGAGCGAGAGACGAGGGAGAGAAAGAGGTTATATACCTATGTATGCATATTATAGGTATACATATGTATTCAAGTGTCGGTAATATTGTTAAATATACGGATTGTAATAATTTAAGTATATAATATATTATGCGATTGTTTGATATAATTAATTAATTGTACATAAGGATTCGCTTCCGCGTGTCTATACATATGTATGTACATACATACGTTGAGCTGAACTATATCCCAAAGATGAGAAAAAATAAAAAAAAAAAAATAGAAATTTATTTGCATAAATGAAACTGAATATATAAACTACGTATATACCTATATACATAATATTATAGTTATCCTAAACTTTCGATTTATAACGTAACGTAACGTAACGTAACCTGTAACGTAACGTAAATTGTAAATTTTAAATTGATTGTAAATTATATTTTACGACTCAACTAAACTCTTGAACAAGACCGAGCGATACGATTGCAATACCGTGGATTGTGACTGAATTGTATACCTATATATACGTATAGTTTTATACCTATAGTTGTACTAGTTTTCTTTTCAGTTTCCTTTATTTCAGCTCATCGGACCAAATCGTTATAATAATATACGAAGTAGGTATGTGTATAGTATATGTATAGGTATATGTACGGGGAATTAGGTAACACAGGTATATATACGTATATATACTAAGTATATAATATAATGTATATACAATATAATTTTACAAGAACAAGCGTTGCATAAATTAAAATCGCAATATATAATATGGATAAAAATCAATCTTGCAAAACGCGAGTTTCGAACCATATCATCCATCTATATGCATAATACTATAAATTGTAATGTGACAGTGATTAGAATTTGGGTTTTTGGTTTTTCAAAGTTCAGTAAATAAATTGAAAAAAAAAAAATACGAGGCAAATCAAATCACATTATATTAATTAAATTAATAAATAAATTAGTCCGATCAATTATCCATTTTTATTATTCAAAATCCCAGAATTCTTTCTTTTCTGTTTTTCGTTTTTTTTTCTTCCCCCCAAATTTTCCTTTTCTTGTTTTTTGTTTTTTTTTTTGTCTTCTTCTACTCTTTCCTCATTTTTAATTGTTTTCATTTTTAGATTTTAGATTTCAAATCCATCATAATCATCATCATCATCAGGATCATCATCGTCACAAAAAAAAGCTGACAGTATTATTATATCTAGAAGTGCATGGGGTATATGTTATATACATATATGTATGTATATGTACAAGGGATGCCAAGTTTGCGAGGTATTGTATATAGATATAGATACAGGGATGAGGATCAGCCGAAGCGGAGAGAGCGCGGGGAAGGAAACCCCCGAGCCGAGAGGGACGAGGGGATATTGATTGCTAGGAGAACCCAAACACCCCCGCAGCGAGAGCACTCCTCCCCCTCCTCCCCCGCAAACGCGAATACGAGAGGTTTGAAAGCATCAAGCGCGAGCTCTGCGGGCTTGCGGGCTCGCGGGCTTGCGGGCCTGCAGCAGCAGCAGCAGCAGCTATAGCTCTCGCGTTATCTACGCTACGTTATAAATGCCATGCCACTGCACGTTGCCATGACTGCGCTCGGCGACGTTCAGGTTCCTTTAATAGCAGTCCAAAACTGCAGCAATGTATTCAGAGTTGAAAGAGACGAGAAAAAAAAAAAAAAAAAAACGAAAGAAAAGAAAAGAATTTTTTAAAACACCGATACGATCTGACCTAAAACAAAAAAGCCAAAAAAAAAAAAAAAAAGTATTCCGTCTTTTTTTTCTCTCAATATTTTCGATTTTTTATTTATTTTTTTTTTCGAAAAAAAAAAAAAAAAAAAAAGAAAAACCGCGGTCGCGATGATCTCATTCAATTATACACACGTATACGTGTATTGTGTGTATAGCTATAATCCGCAGTTGTATGTATGTACCTACTGTAGCAATTAGCGCAGCAGTTGGCGACAGACCCTGCCATGCTTGGTGCAACTGCAACTGCAACTGCAACTGCAACTGCAGTCGGGTCAACGCGCGCTATGCGTTTTAATACCATACGGTCTACATAGTATATATATATATGCATGTATACGTATATATGTACTGGTATGCCCGAGTTGCATCGCATCGTCAACACTAATTACTAATTACCTCCTATAGTTGGTAAATACACACATGTATATACATATACATATAGTATACGAAGGTGGAGGAGGAAGAATTGTATACCTATTCTGCTGCATCGCGTATTATCTCGTCATCATTGCCATTGTTGAATATATACGAATTTTTCCCTTCTCCTTCCCTCTCTCACTCGCCACGGCATGGCACTCCGTGCGTCGCCTAACCATTCACTCTACGTTCAGTTATATCTGCGACGACGAGAGACAGATCTTTTTGCGTCACACGTCGTACTATAATATGCCGTGCGAATTAATTAGACATTTTGATTTTCTTATAAAATACCAAACGCGTTCTAAAATTTGAAATAACAAAAAAAAAACAGACGACGTATAACGTGTCAAAATACGAAATTTCCGTTTACGAATAATGATAATAATCGAATAAACTTTTGAGAAAAGAGTAACCAGCACGAAAACGTTTACTGAAGAGAATTATTATCTTCATTCAACGCGTGCGGAGACGTTTTGTTGTTGATATAGCGAGTTTAAATCTTCGCGGTAATATTAGTTACATCGAATTGACGATAGATGGCGGACAGCGGTGGTTTATTCTCGCTGTAAAATTCGCACGACTGTAATATATGAGATAGTCTAACAACGGGGTTTATTCGTGCCTTAAACTAATGAGTAAGGAAAATATAGAGCTTTGGTAACGCTTAGCCATGCTATTATAATAAAGCGACCGTATTTTTGAAGGGTGTACAGGTCGTCCCAGGCATGCTCGAACTACTTTTTCGAGCGGCGGGTGAAGCGATCTACCCCGTTAATTAACAAAGAAACTGAACAAGTAAATTTGAACATGGACCATTAATATCTGCTTATACATATTATAGTATATTATTTTTTTGCATTACATAAGAGGAAAAAAAAACGAAATTTAAGAGAAACATTATGGTTCAATGGTGTTGTTATCGTATCATTAGAGATACAAGAAAAACGAAAAGATCAAAAGATCGTGCTTTTTTTTTTTTTTTTTTTAAACTTATGTATTAATTATATACCTATTATAATATCACTTTGCGGTAAACAGAGAGAATAAGTACGTACATAACGTGTACTAATACTCGGTTGCTCAACTTCCGGTTTTCGGATTCTACCAGCTTTATCTCGGTTTTCAGAATTTAATTTTAAGAGTTTGGGGGGGGGGGGGGGGGGGGGCGGAGGAGCGGTTACGGTACATGAATGTATGTATATATGTATGTGCTCGCGCGTTGGCGGAAACCTTCGCGGACGTATTTGCACACCGCGAAAAGGGTTCCACGTATCTGTCGTGTACAAAGCTTCACGTGTATTATACTATGTACGCGTACATACATTTCTTGTTTTTTTTTTTTAGGGTTCTGTTCTTTTTTTCTTCCGTTTTTTGTTTTTTTTTGTTTTTCATTTTGTTCTTTTTTTTTCCCCGCATTCACCGAGGCGAGCACTACGGCATACTCTGCGTGAAGCATGTTCTGACGCCCCAGGAAACACACATAAAGAACGAACGAACGGCTTTCCGGGCGCATGGCGCCTTCGAGGACTGAACTATAAAATATATGTACATACGTTCTCATACGTACACATATGTACATATATGTACATAAAGTATAGTATATTATAGTACGTGCGCTCTACTTCGCCATTTACTCCTAACTTTTTACCAATTCTTTTTTTTTTCTTTTTTTTTTCTACAAAATTTGCAAAAATTTTTGAGGCGCTTTGAAGAGGTTGAGAAAGATAAATAAAAATAAATAAATAAATGAAACAGGAATACATATTTCAAGACACAATATATACACGTATATACTTTTTTTTTTTTTTGAAAATCGTTTTTTAATTTTGTTTCTTTTTTTATCAATCGCGTGACAAATTTTCGGGGAATAATAATCCCTACACTAGTCAGTATCCTGGGCCACATAGTCTACACATTGATTCGAATCCTAACCACTAACCCCGTATCATATGCATTAAACCTATATCTATTATAGCTGTATAAGGTATCTATATGTACGGGGGCCAACTGCCTATACTATACCATACCGCGCGTATCCGAAATACCGAATCGTAGCAAAGCGACGAGATAATCGGTCGTAGTCCGTCCCATTAACTTGAAATAGAGCCATGCACCCCTGCCATGCAGGTTTTCTGGGGATGTATTATTACGGCTTCAGAGATCCATTATTATAGATCCCCGTATATATATACGTGTCTGTATGTGTGTGTATTAGGGTGGGCTAAATGAACCGAATATTTATTACCTATTTTTTTTTTTTTTTTTTTTTCTGCAAAAGGTCCTTTCAACGTCGTGTTCTTTCATACGATCAAATATTATTATAACGAACCTCGAAAAATCTGAGCTCTTAATTTTGATATTCAGAGGTCGTTTATACTTATCGCGATTTTTTTTTTTTCATTTGCCATTTAAATGAGATGGGAAATTTTCTCGTGGCACACTTCGATTTTTATACATATATATTTCAAGTACCAATCTACTTATAGAAATATTCCGCGTGGCTATGATACCAATATTGTTCAAAATTGAACGTTCTACAAAAAAAAGGGCTCTAATATGAGGAGGAAAAAAAAAATACAAGGCAGGGGTTCGCACGCGAGAAACTCCCTTATTTTCCCATCGATCATAAACGGACGCATGATATATCGTCTATACCTACTTGTACATATGAGTCATTCCACGTCAAACCGGACAAAATAAATCAAAAATTGACCTCGATGTTTCCGATTTCGTTCTAATTTTTTTAACGGGTTCTTTGGAACAAATGAATTGATCAAACAATTTTTTTTTTTTTTTTCCGCCCATATTTTCCAAGTTACACGGGGGTGAAATTCACGAAAAAGAGCTAAAAATTGAAAACATACTCCCCTTCAAACGGTTATATCTTTGGCTGTGTTCATCCTAGAGACTTCATCCAGAAACCATTGTAAAGCTATTGAATGACACTATTATTATATATTTATTGAATTCCGCGATAACGAACAATTCCATTTGTTATAAACAAATATATTATTTAAACGTGATTTTCAAGGCGAGAACGACGCTTTAAAATTCCCCAAAAAATATGAGCGTATTCCTTGATCAATTTCCTACAAGACTGTTAAGTTATAGAATGGAACTCCGATAAAAACTATATTAAAATGATTTATTTGTAAGCGACGGCGCGCGCTGCCGCTGAGAAACCTGGCTCGGGTACGCGTAGCAATGCGCCACGCGTACCCGAGCCAGGTTTCTCAGCGGCAGCGCGCGCCGTCGCTTACAAATAAATCATTTTAATATAGTTTTTATCAGAGTTCCATTCTATAACTTAACAGTCTTGTAGGAAATTGATCAAGGAATACGCTCATATTTTTTGGGGAATTTTAAAGCGTCGTTCTCGCCTTGAAAATCACGTTTAAATAATATATTTGTTTATAACAAATGGAATTGTTCGTTATCGCGGAATTCAATAAATATATAATAATAGTGTCATTCAATAGCTTTACAATGGTTTCTGGATGAAGTCTCTAGGATGAACACAGCCAAAGATATAACCGTTTGAAGGGGAGTATGTTTTCAATTTTTAGCTCTTTTTCGTGAATTTCACCCCCGTGTAACTTGGAAAATATGGGCGGAAAAAAAAAAAAAAAAATTGTTTGATCAATTCATTTGTTCCAAAGAACCCGTTAAAAAAATTAGAACGAAATCGGAAACATCGAGGTCAAAAAGGTGTCCGGTTTGACGTGGAATGACTCATATACGTATGTACGTATACGCATATATATATATATGTATATATGTATAGCCTGGGTATCACTGATAGCGCGGCGTTCTTGCCACGGGTCAATCGCAAAGTCCGCGTTTCGCCGCTATAACGTGTCGACATTATTATATACGCAAGCTGCGTTGCTTTCACAGTACCGCCATAAAGAGATATTGAGATTACACTGCTATACATGTATATATATATATATAGTATATACCTACTGTACGAGTTATAAAAGGGACTCGACTGTACATATATTATCACCCTAGAGAACCCTGAATGTAGGTTGGACTTATAGACGACCGCGACGAACGACTCACGGGAGATAAATAAGTACGTACATACATATATATATATAATAAATGCAACATATACGAGTACACATGTATATATCTATAAATTTTCTCACCCTGTTATATTCGCAACGCGCGTTGACACCGCTGTACATAAAGTTATATACATATATATATATATATATAAAGTTCGTCGTTGTTGAAGGGAGTCTCGTATACATATACATATACATATACGTATATATACGAAGAGAAGCTTAATTTAGCAGCTTAAAAGGATCGCTTTTCTGGGTGGCCCACATGGTGCATGTGCAACGGAGCTCGGAGCTTATAGCTCATTCCCGCACACCAGACAGACCCCGAAAGACAGACAGACAGACAGACAGACAGATAGATAGATGGATAGATGGATATATAGACAGCCCGAACAGAGGAGTTCAGAAACCTTTCATGAGTCGTCGAACACCGTGCCAATAAGAACAATGGTCGAAAAATGGTTACGCAAAAGAGTAGGAGCCTGGCTAACTGTAAGGTAGCTTTTGCAGATAGTCCGTTCGTTCGAATCCCTGCAGCATATATACAGTTATCCGTAATTACGAATAAGATATACCCAAAAATAGTGAAAAAAAAAAAAATAAAATAATAACAAAGACAGAAAAAAAAAAAAAAAAAACAGAGAGGAAACAAGAGAACAGAAAAATGGAAATTTAGTTTCTAAATTTTACAAACGAAAATCTGAATAGATACAAAAAAAAAAAAAAAACTAACGAATTAGAAAAAAAATTGGGGAAAAAGAGAAATAGAAAGAGAACGAAACGAAAAAAGAAAAGAAAAGATTACTGACGGAGAAACTTGAATCCCTCGTCGTGTCGCTTTATACGAACTGATCGCACTTTTCTCATAGGTATGCGCAAAGAGTGTCGAGATATATAGGAAAGAGGAGAGAGAACTTAACTTTCTCTGTGTCTCTGATGTGGCGCGCGCGGTGAGTTTAGAAAAACAAAAAACAAGAAGAAATCAAAGTTCTATTGGCTTCAATTTTTTTTTTTCTTTACTTTCTTTATTTTTTATTTTTTTTTGTTTTTTAATTTTATTTTTATACCTATTCTACTGTATATATACTGATTTCTATTTTATCGATTTGCTTATTTAGTTATTTTATTAATTTTTTTGACTTATGTATCTCTATGTATAATAATTTGAAAACTATATTCTATACGAATAAAAGAAATGAATAAATGAATGAATAAAATATTATTCACATCCCACGATAAATACACCTCCTATAATATTATATACTGCAGGTTACCATGGCGCCGAGGATATAATTTCCGGTAATATTATATTTTATATAATTAATTTAATTAATTAATTAATTAATTAATTAACAAGCTGCTGATCCCTACTCCATCTCTTTCTACCCTCCCCACATCATCGAACAACTGTATATCTATAGATAGGTATTATCCCTATTATCTAATTGAATCTCTACTCCATACGCTATATATATAGGATAATAAGAGAGATATATATAGAAATCTATAAATACATACCATCGAAGACTATTATTAATTTATCATGGGGTTAAATTATCGATCCATAATTAATACGTGCGTATATACTAGATTATACATGTATATTACAGGTATAGAATATTATTCAGTGTTTATAATTTATATACATATTACATTCTCTATATATGTATGTATTAATACTGATATATATATACCACCGCCTAGGTTATATTTCCTCGCCGATTTGCCCTCTTCCCGCATATTTACGTTTTCATTCATTTATTACACATACATAGGTATGTTTGCGTATGTATGTATGTATGTATGTATACGTATACGTATATCTATAATAGCGATTAAAATTCTGCGATGAGAGACTCTTCTTTTTTTTTCATCCATTTCATTATATATCTTTTATATATACCTAGAGCTAATAACACGCTGTGTAATAATCGTGTGAAACGTACATTTAGATATTATTATATACATAATAAAAACCCCTCGTATATCATAAATAATACCATATTATACAACAATAATATAATAAATACGCGAGTGAAGAAAAAAAAAAATTATGAAGTCGTTTTTTTTCGTTTTGTTTTCACAATAATGACTATACCGAGTTGAGGAAGGAAAGGATTACACGTACCTATTATTTATAATTTCTAATCTAAGGTCAAATGTTAAGGACCTCGTATATTATACTGTATATATAAAAACAAAAAAAAAAAAAAAAACTTTCGCGGTAATAATAATAATAATGATGATAATAATAATAATTATTATTATATAACAGAAAATAAAGAGAGAACATATTCTGTTTTTTTTTTTTTGTTTTTTTTTTTCTCTCGAGGGGCAGATAACTCGTTGAATTGACGTGCCAATGGTCCGTGAATTAATACAAATCAATCCTAATTAATGCGAATTAACACGAATAGAATTAATACACTGGAAAATGTCGATATCGGAAACTTTGAATGAATAAAAATTATTCTTAGTTCAATAATTTTCATACGAATATACGTATACCTACGTATTTGATATTTGTCATATAATTTTGTTCTAAATACGCGGATATGGTATTACGCGAGACTACGACGACTCGAAATACTGAATCGAATATATACTTCTGTGTAATTCAATTCATCTGTCACGGAAAATTCTATCGGCAGATAGAAAATTGTGACATTAGTTACTCACACTTATTTAGGCGCGTCTCCTTCTGTATGTAGTGATGAAAAACAGCCCTTCAAACGTCTGCGAATGATCTCAAGTGTCGGAACTATCGTTCAATCGCCAAACAATTACGGAAAGACTGAATAAAAAAGCACTTTGTATTATTAAAGTTTATAACAACGTAACTACGCGAGTAAACAACCGTAACTAAGGACGCCATCTTGATTTCAATACTGCGGTACGCCATCTACCGTCGTTGTCCCCAGGTCGGTAATGAAGTTCGTTTACCAACATAGAACCACTACCCGAAAGATATTATCGGAATCTATGAATTATTAATTTATTCCCTGGATTATTAATAATAATAATAATAATAATAATGATGATTCTATTTTATTTAATTATTCAAATTTTTTGCTATTCGCGAGAGTTGAAATTAAATTGTAACTAATATTTCCGTTTTAGAAGTATGTAGGTATATATGTATATGTGTATACATGGTATATAGAAAGATAGTCCATCCTTATTATATATGTAATTCCTTCTCGAATTTCCTACTAAATTGGCTGTCTGCCCATCGAAAATTTTTTTTGGCACATCGCCTCGTCCTGCAGCAGCCCGATTCTATATAGGAGCCGACAGTTTAAATGTTTTTCTTTTTTTTTTTTTTTTTTTTTTTTTCTTGTTCTTTCTTTGTGCAGATAAACTATATATACTACCCGTCGCAATTTTCGCTGCAGAAAGGTCGATTTGTTTGACGTAAAATAAAAAGGAAAGAAGATAAAGAAGAAGAGGAAGGAGGAGAAGAAGGAGAAGAAGACGAAAAAAACGAATAAAAAGAAATTTTAGAATAAAAATAAAAATGGAAAAGTACAAAAAAAAAAAAAATAAATAAAAATATGTAATAATTCACCACCGCAACTTGAATCAGAATTTTATACGATATATAAAATAAATATAATCATAAATAAAAATATTAGAAAAAACATAAAGAAGGACAGTCTGACGCACGGTTTTGAATCGGATTGAATTCGATTGGATTGGATTTGGTTCGATTGAATTGAATTGATCTGGGACAAAACCGGACGACCTCTGTTGTGCAGAAATCGCACCATTATTATTAACTTTGCTGCACCAAACATATACCTACATGGGTATATATACAAGTCGCGAAATTGACTAAAAGAAGTCAATTAGAAGTGAAATGTGATGAGGTTTATAAGGGGGAGGGGGGAAACTCGGTCAACTCTGCATATATACTCTAATTTCATGATCGGAATGAGTCATCACACATATCCTTTGATAGAAGTTATATACATATACCGGTACGTTTACGATCATGATGATGAAGGTAATGATAATGATAATGATAATGATGTATATAGCGTATATTATATATGTATGTAGCCCGAGTCCGAGTTAATTAAACAATCCTTATTTAGCCTGAAAACGTATCGTATTATATACATATATTGTATCTAGATATAGGTATGTATATGTATAGGTAAAATTGTATTATACATATGAAGTCCAGAAAAATGATTGTAACAGCTCTACTTACTTAATTCAATGTTATCCACGTAATAAATAAATTATACAGTGGACCATAACGTATTATATCGCTGTTATACATATAACTATCAACTACAATACTTAAACAGCTTAATTGACATATAAGCTTTACAGTTTAATCATAAGTTAAGTTATAAGTCACGTTACGTTACGATTACTTTACGTTACGTTACGTTAAGTTACGTAATTGGTCATAATTATAATTATACATATATATATATACAAAGATTATTAACGGTGAGATAACGAAATAAAGAAAATAAAAATTTATGCAACGGAAGTATTTTCTCTTTTCTAATTATTTCGCTGTTTTTTTTTTTTGTTTTTTTTGGGGGGTTTTTTTTTCGTCACTATTTATAGTCTACAGTTGCTGTGAAAACAGATTTTTTTTTTTTTTTTTTACACAGTTATAACACAACGAGAAGAATCGTGACTTTTTTGTTTTGTTTTTGCTTTAAGAAATTCTATTATATTTTTTCGTTTTTTTTCTTTTTTTCCTCCTTTTTTTATTTTTTCTCTTTTAAACGTGTGTAAAATTTTTTTCATTACATTTAATGTTACGACGCACGTGTATATAAAACGGCGGTGACGTAATATCGCAGTACATTTATATATATATATATATAATATATATATGGTCAAAATTCTTTTTAAAATTTATACATCCTATATACAATGACGTAATTCGTATATTTGCCGAACGATATGTATTGTACGTACGTATAAGCGTGTAACGAATGTATGTATACATGTATCCACGTATACATATAAGTATATGTATAAAATATTGAAGAAGATTTGAAGTATGTGGTCGTACGGGAAAAGAGAAAATAAAATAGAAAGAGAGAGAGATAGATAAAATCAGACCCTGTGGCAGTAGTAACAATGATTCATCACGGTATATGTAAATCGGCGACATTCGCTAATTAAATGCGTATGTATGTACAGATAGGTAACTATACAGTAGACAGTGAGTGTATGTATATCTATGTATTTCCTTTTTACGACTTCCCGCGCAAGTATCGCCTAATAGTAAGCCGCGCCGCGACCGCTGCGAAATTCAATTGCAAAACAAAGCGTGGGAAATAAAATAAAACTGAAAATGAAAATGAAACAGCTAAACGTATTCGTGGAAAATGTATTCAGAGTTTCGTAGTACCTACCTACCTAAGTTTTGTGGTTAAATATTTCTACGAAATTGAGTTCATGAAAAAAAAACAAAAAAAAACGAAATGGTAATAAAAAAAATCGAAAAACAGAAAGAAAGATGAAGAAAAAAAAAAAAAATTGCGATATTCGGCAATTCTATATACATGGTATGTACTTACATACATACCTAATAGGTATATATATATGTAACACCTATATACCTAGTATTATAAATGACGTAACGAAACCTAAACACGCAAGAGTCCTACTCCTCGACGACCCCAAGACCTATGTCAATATTTAAGTTAGAGACAACGACGACGACGACGAGGACGACAACTCGCAACTCAACGAACCGCATTTTTTCTCGCTCACTCGTGCCTATATACCTTACATATCTAAAACTCGCTCGCTTCCTCAACGACGAGTAAGTAGTAAGTATTAAGGGTTGCTTGTATGTATATATACGTATGTACACACCGTACGCCTATAGCCCCAGCTCTGAGGCCTCTGATGTGATAGGTACATAAGTGACAGTTCGTATATATATTTAACGCCAGATTTCTTTCACTTTATCATTACACACACACACACACACACGCATATATACTAGAGAAACGACTAGAGAGGTTTGAGTTAAAGCCAGAGACTGCAGAGTAGATACAGTGTGTTATCAGATTAGAAAAAGATTAAACAAGAGTTTAATGCTCCGATTCTAAAAAAATTGTACATATACTACATACACGACTAATATATGTATGTACCTAGATGCGGATACTAGAAGACTGGTAGTTTTTTTTTTCCAATTTTTTCTACATTTGTTTTCTTCGTGATAAAATTAAACTATCTATACATAGTATGTATGTATGTACATGTACATTGTACATACGTGTGCATCGAATTCGCGTATTATAGAATCATATATTATGTACATACTTATCTCTGATAATACATATATACGTATAGGTATGCAGTGGATCGCGATATTAATTCATTCTTATATGTATATATAAATTCATAGAGAGAGAGAGAGAGACAGAATGAGAGATCAAAGTTCGAAAAGACCAAAATAAAAGCAACAAAAAAAAAAAAAAAAAAAAAAAAGAAAATAGATAATAATAATGATAATAGTAATAATTCATTATCTATATTTCATGTGTACGTATATATATATGTGTATACGGTAGTATTCGGTATAAACAACGCAATTAAATCATCATCTCATCAATGGCTATTGCAACTGCTGCTACTGCTGCTGCTGCAACATTTTTTTTTTTTTCAATATGAATAGTTGTTTGTACTAAATTTAATTCACTCGGCGCTTGAAATTTAAAACCTTACAATTAAACCGTACTGTAATAATAAAAAAAAAATACCTATGTATGAATTACGTATATGTATATGTGTATGTATATACGTGGGTATAGAGTAACGTTATAACGTTACACCTGTGCGCTATTTGGATACAAGGGAGAGTAAAAAAAAAATATATCTAATAGTATATGTCTTTCGTTTCCTGTTGACCTGCTCTAATGCCATTACATTCAACCTGCCCTACCTTGCCTTGTGCCCTGCCCTGTCTTACCCCGCGTCACGTGGTACCTCTCCCCCTGGCACATATATCTACATAATACGCACGGGCAACAATCCTCTGGCATGTATGTGTATGGAGATACTTAATTGCATTACCGACACGCACGCGAATCCCATATACCTATATACAGGTATCGTTAAAAATTGTCTTTGCCATCCAAGCAAGAAAAGAAAGAAGAAGAAAAAAGAATAAGAAAGATCGTTCAATAACAACACGATAGTAGTTTAAGAGAATATAAAATAAAAAATAAAAATCTAAATAACGAGTGAAATTTTGACGATATTTCAAATCGATGATAGAATTTTTGTTCGATAAACGGTTTTTGGGTATTGAAAATACGAAGAAAAAAAAGAATATGTAACATCGAGAGAGATAAAAAATTGTATATACTATATAACGGATTTTTTCTCTGAACGATTTTTAAACCGTTCCGACACGAATGAATTTTAATATTACCGTTGATTATTCATCTTCTTCTCTTTATGTATACATATGTATAAACTGTATTTGAAAAAAAAAAAAAAAAAAAAAAGAAAGAAAAAAATCTGTTATCGGAATTCGAATTCCATATCTTGATTTATTTCGTTTGTTTGTTTGTTTCTTTTCTTTCTTAAAATGTTGAGAAAAATTTCTTGCTAACACCGCTAGCCGATAGATCTAGACATCTCATTTCACCCGCAGTTGCCATGACATAATTATACCGAGATCTATAATAACAATAAATTGAATTCGATTTAAAACTTACCACAGACGTTGAGCCAGCCCTCAACGCGACAGGGATACTCCAACTTCATGATGGCGGATAGATAGCGATATATCCAAGAACGAAATGAAAACAAAGCACTTTCATCGGTGATCACTAAACCCACGATTAAAATACTACCGATCCATTACAGGGGATCCGATAAATAGTCAATAACTGCCGCCGTGTATCCTGCAGTCAGTTTTCTCGCACCGCATTTTGTTTTTAGGACTAGTTCATTTTTATTGTATAAATTATTTTCTTATTATTATACCGCATACATTGCGATTATTTACACGCAACACACAGACGGACTCTTGTTTAACCACCTTTTTATCGAATATTTATATACTTTTCGTTAAACGTAAACACACAACTTCATATTTATACTCACTATACTACTCTCACACCGGCCTAACCGAGAGCGACCCGATACGACACGACCGTACGCCCGTGATTCGGGATTAGAACTAAAACCCGACGAACGAATCGCCGCGACTCTCATCACCCACCCGCGCGCCACACGCTGACAATAATACTCCGCCGGTAATGCAGGTGTGTCGACATTTGATACCTGTACTATGATTTTTTTTGTTTGTTGAATATACAGTGACCGATCACGTGACCGTTGAGTCGATATTTCATTTGTCTTAACCGACTCGATGCTGGTTTCAAGCGGGAAAAAAAAATAATCTGATTAATTCACGATTGAGAATCAGGTTGATTGATTATTCTGATAAAATGCACTTTTTGTCACTAATTTTTTTACAGCTCATTTTATCCGCAGGGTTGGTTTTACTTTACGTAAGACTTACGACTTTCTTATAATTGCATCATAAATAATTCGCATGCGCATAAAACGATATACAACTCTTACTGTCTCGTAGATATTATGGGTAACGGGTTTCGACGTCTGTGACAATAGCTGATAATTCACAAGTCTGACATCAGGTGGCAGATGAGTGTATAAATACTGATTTTTGTTATTCTTTTTTCTCTTTTTCAACTCTCTCTTTTTTTTTATCTAATTATTTTCTGCATCGACGTTTATAGTCGATTTCAGCGCCGCGTAGTGGCGACTCTGACAACGTCACAACTGTCAAAATGGCGCTCAAGGGACAGGTCGGTCAAAGTGAGTAGAAAAAAAAAAGTTTATTTTATAATAAACCGGGTTATAATTTGCCGAAAAACTGACACCGAGATCATTAGAAACTTTCGATCTTTCGGTTTATCGGTTAATTCGCTTCTTTCATCTCCGCGATTAACTATAAATCGCTTATTAATATTACGCCGTGGGCGTATATGACTTACAACGATGATTTCACCGTTGTTTTAGCGCCGCAGAGCAAGTGCACTTTAGAAATAATACTTCAGATTGTTTTACCTCACACAGACACGTTTATCTAGCCATTTATTGATCCTACAATTTACTTATTTCACGCTTATTCATCGTCGGCGTTTCCCTGTGACTCAGCTCGGTGAAGATAACGCGAAATGACACAATGCCTTGTATGTATGTACCTCTCGCGATGCGATAACGCATACATTCACATCCATTCAAGTTCGAAATAATGTAGATTCTATGTTTTTTGAATTGTTATTGAAATCACGTGATATACTGTCGATGGGCGACTTATTTGAGTAGCATAATAGACCGACATATTTAGACGGGATAAAATAACCTCAGTCCCGGATGAATGATCTGCAATAAAAATTATTTACGTTTTTCCACATGAAGACTTGAAATTATTGCTAATTATTTCGTTTCTTCTCCTTCATTTCTTTCTCTCTAATTTATTACTTTGAAAGTAGCGCTCGACGAAGCATTTCTACTTTAATTTCATACTTTCGTGGAAGTCGCTACGTAACTTATTAATTTACGATTATTGAATAAGAATAGAAACGAACGTTGACGATGATACGATGATATGTATAGCAAGAAAAAAAAAAAAAGAAAAATATCTTTCACAAAAATAAAATATTAAATATAGAATCGTATCTATTTTATAACCCGATACGATCAACGTCGCATCGTTGTCGCGTCGGCGCGACTTCAGGTCACTCGGTTGGCGTGACGTCATTGGTTCCAAGGGTGGATCAATACGGAACCACCGCCGAAGATTATTAAGAGTACTAGGAGGTCAGCTGAACGTGCGATCCTCGTGTTCTAATTAATAATGCCATTACTTCGGAAACATTACTACGCTATCAAATGCTTACGATAATTTAATCAAATGTTTAATCAATTTTTTTTTTTTTTTAATTCAAATTAATTTCAGATTTTTTTTCCTTCACCCGAAAATATTTTTATGAAACTAACGTTTTTTGATTTTTTGCATCAAAAAACGAATAAAAACAAAAAAAAAGAAAATTTTCGGTCGGAAAATTTCAAAAATAAATGTTTTTCAAAGATATCAAAAATTAATGTTTCTAAGCCATTTTAAGGAAAAGAGAAAAATAATTTTTTTTTTTTATTTTTGATATTTGGTTTTATTTTTGAAGAATGGTAAAAATATATTTTCAAAAATTTTCAGACATAATGTTGGATGACTAGAAACGATTTTTAGATAATATATAAAACACCCTGGTTTCAGAGATTATGAACGAGGTGATAAAACAGAAAAAGAAAACAGCCGGCGGTGTAGAATGGAGAATCCTAGTTGTAGACCAGTTAGCGATGAGGATGGTTTCTGCCTGTTGCAAAATGCACGATATCAGTGCCCAAGGAATCACATTGGTCGAAGATATAAACAAGAAGAGAGAGCCTCTGCCTACAATGGAAGCAATCTATTTGATCACCCCGTGCAATCCTTCTGTCCAAAAGCTTATGGATGATTTCAACAATCCAACAAGAACAATGTACAAGAGTGCTCACGTTTATTTTACCGAAGGTGAGTATCCGTTTGCCAACGTAAATGACAAAAAAATAAATAAAAAACAAACTGTTATGTTTTATAAAAACACAATTTTCCGATAACAAGAATAGGAAACGAGAAAAAACATAAAAGAAACACAGCCCATTCAATACTCTGTGCCAATTTTCTCTTCTTATAATTTTTATTCGTTTCTATTTAGTTTCCAGTTAGAATTTTAGATTGTTTATTTTCAGCATGCGACGATGAATTGTTCAAAGATTTGTCTCATTCGACCGTTGCTAAATTTATAAAGACACTTAAAGAGATCAACATTGCATTCATACCGTACGAGGAGCAGGTAAAATTGTAGAATTTGTTTATTTCTTCTGTTTTATTGTTTATTCGTGGTATTGGGCACACTAATCACACACACTTAACATATATGAGTATTTTTCGTGTTTTATCTGTCCTTGTTTTTTTTTTTTTTTACACCCGAAATATAAAACACTGTTAACACAAGATACAAAAGCGCCGATGACCGTTTTTCACTATTCGGTTATTTTGTCTATTTGTGCTTTCAATCGGCCAGTTTGTCCGGAGGAGCTCTTCAATGAACTCTGCAAGTCGCTAGCTGCTAAAAAGATAAAAACTCTGAAAGAGATCAACATCGCTTTCCTGCCTTACGAATCGCAGGTGAAAAAAAAAAAAAAAAAACGCCTTAGAAATTGACATACCAAATGGAGAATCATCATTTCAATCATTTCTCAATGTTTAAAACAGGGTAGAAATTAGAGATTTAGACTCACTCGCCTCTCTACCTTCAGAAGATCGTAATTCATCTCATTTAAGCCTCATTCATTGGACAGAAACGTCTTATTTTCTTTCAAAAGCTTCCGTTTTGCATGTGCATGTCCTTTTTTCATCGTCAGATCAAGATTGCTTGATAATTCATTCACCAATTTCACTCATCATTTTCAACATAATATATCCAATTAAATAATTACCAATTTTCAGGTATTTTCACTCGACTCACCAGAAACTTTCGCCTGCAGTTACAATCCGTCGTTTATCAATCTTCGAAATGCAAACATGGAGAGAATTGCAGAACAAATTGCAACCCTTTGCGCAACTCTTGGGGAATATCCGCTGGTCAGATATCGAAGGTATTTAACACGGAATTGATTCACGTTGTTGAAAATCTCACAGAACATTTTTTTATTCCGCATTATCAATGGCCATTAATCCGTTTTTTAATTTTTAGCGACTTCGACCGTAACGTAGAACTGGCGCAAATGGTTCAGCAGAAATTAGACGCCTATAAAGCGGATGAACCCACGATGGGAGAGGGCCCGGAAAAGGCAAGATCTCAACTTCTAATTCTCGACAGAGGATTTGACTGCGTTTCTCCACTCCTTCACGAACTCACTCTACAAGCTATGGCTTACGATCTATTGGAAATAGAGAACGACGTATATAGGTGAGGATTTTAGCTTCTTTAATTATAATTACATTGACTATTGAAATATCTTTGAACTGTATTCAGTTATTTATGTTTTTTTGAAAAAAAAAAATTCTCAAATCAAATATCGCCACTGTAATTTCGAAACTTAATTAATCAGGTACGAAGCATCGGCTGGACAAGGTGAGAAAGAAGTTTTACTTGATGAAAACGACGAGCTTTGGGTCGATCTTCGGCATCAGCATATCGCCGTTGTTTCTCAGTAAGTGAAAATTCTCTGTTGGAACAAAAATAGCAGTTGGATAAAATAATTTGAAAATGTTTTTTTTTTTTTTTTTTCTGCCGCATTGAGAGCTCGATGAAAATAATTGAAACCGATGGTTTTATTTATTTATAGAAACGTGACAAAGAATTTGAAGAAATTTACGGAATCGAAGAGGATGCCACAGGGAGATAAACAGAGCATGAGAGATCTTTCACAAATGATTAAAAAAATGCCACAATATCAAAAAGAGCTGAGTAAATACGCTACCCATTTACATCTGGCTGAGGATTGTATGAAACGTTATCAAGGAAATGTTGATAAACTTTGTAAAGTAGAACAGGTGTGTGTCCGCGAAATTGGTATTCGTCTATAGTCTTCTATTTCTTGTTTTAAAACTCTTTTTTCTATTTATTTATTTTTTATTTCGCTATAAAAGTTCGAGCTTTTAAATTCCTGGTTTCTTCTTTCAAAGTTCTTACCATTTTTCTTATTTCACAGGACTTGGCTATGGGTACGGACGCGGAAGGTGAACGCATAAAAGATCACATGAGAAGTATCACGCCGATTTTGCTCGATCAGACCGTCGATAATACTGACAAATTACGAATAATAGCTCTTTACGTTATCAGCAAGAACGGTATAACCGAGGAGAATTTAAACCGCCTCGTTCATCACGCCCAAATTTCAGCTGACGATAAACAGACGATTGTAAACATGGCGAATCTCGGAATTAACGTAGTTGTCGACGTTAGTAGAAATGAAATGACAAAATCTAAATACAATACAATGAATATTATCATTAATTTGAGGCTTACCATGTCTTTGAAAAGTAAAGAAGTAAATCTTTTATTCAGGGTAATCGCAAGAAAGCTTACACCGTGACTCGGAAGGAAAGAATTACCGAACAAACTTATCAGATGAGCCGTTGGACACCGATAGCTAAGGACATAATGGAGGACTGCATTGAAGATAAATTGGACATCAAACATTTCCCATTTTTAGCTGGTAGAGCAGCCAGCTCTAGCTATCACGCCCCTACCAGGTAAACCAATCTATATATTCAAGTTTATAAACTGAGAGATTGTAAAATACGGTTTTTAACACAAGTATTAAATTCTTTCGGTTTTTGTTTATTTATTTTTTTATTTTTCCAGCGTTCGATACGGTCACTGGCATAAAGACAAAGGACAACAAACAATAAAGAACGTTCCTCGATTGATAGTATTCATTGTTGGGGGTGTTTGCTTCTCGGAAATAAGATGCGCTTATGAAGTAACAAACGCTTTGAAAAATTGGGAAGTTATTACAGGTGAGATATACATACATATACTATTAAAAGGAAATTCAAAATCTCTTACTTTTATGGATGTTCATAATGTTTCAAATTTTTCATCGTATTTTACAGGGTCATCGCATATAATAACACCGAAATCGTTCTTGAAAGATTTGAGCAATCTTCACGTGTAATGACTGATCGTATATGAGGATAATCAACTACAGTCCTGCATTTAATGTTACGCTAAATCCTTTAAAACTTATAGTTATATAGTTGGATTGTTTTCTTCTTCTTCTTTTTTTTTTCATCAGTATTATCAACCATAAATTTAGAATTAGTTAATTCTTGATGTCAATTTTACTATATTAGCAAATCTTGAATAATATAGGAAAGGTACGGTTATACCTTAACAAGAAGAATATAGATATTAGTTTTAGACATTTAGCTTGAGGAATAAAATGCGGGTATTCATTAAATACACGGTAAAAAAACGAAAAAAAAAAAAAGAAAAAAAAATTATTTACGTTGATACGTCTCTGTCTGTCTTTCTCTCTATCTCTCTTTCCGCCCCAAAATAATGAAATTAATAATGTGAAGAGAGGGAAAGAGAGAAATTAACCAAATTAAGTGCCTGTATGGTGGACAATTTGTTCAGATTTATGTTGTTGATAATGCTGATAAAAGATTTAGTATTCATATGATATGTATACATGAAATGTAGTATAGATTTTCAAGCAATATACAACGTTTATCATAAAGTATTTATTCATAGATCAATCACTAATTGGAATTATATCGAATATATATATAAAAATATATAATAATTGAAAATTTACTCAATGAAGAAAAGATTCGTGATAAAGTAATAATAATTGTGTAGATTTTTAGTAACGTGCGAATTCTTGAACAAAAAAAAAAAAAAAAAAAATCTCATCTATCTTTTCTTTTATCTTGTTTTTTATTTTTTATTTTTTTATTTATTTATTTATTTTATTTTCTTTTTCGGGGAATAATCTGTAATTATCCAACAAAACGAGCTTATCTTTGTTTATTCATTTTACTTTGTCATTTTACACGTACATACACATGCATCTAACGGTTTCAGTTTAATATTGCAGGATATTCAAAGCAGCGATTAAACCTTACCAATAATCATAAGAGTCTAATCAATTAATCTTTATCTGATTATTATTATTATTATTATTATTATTATTATTATTATTATTAACTATTATTATTATTTTTTTTCTTCATACTACTAATTATCTCCTAACAACGTTAATATCAACGATACGTAGATTAATTGAATCATCATAATTGAACATATACACAATTGAACATGAATATGAAATTAAAGATTGTTGATTTCTCGCCTCTTTAGCCACATTATACATTATACATACATATAACTATACATACCTATACAATAAAAATCGATTGTTAATTGTTAACGGGCAAACGTCATTCCGCTATTACTTCAATGTGTTTTATTGTTATAGAATTAAGTGAACAGTACAGGTGCTACACATAGATTCTAGAGCTTCGAAATAGAAAAAAATCAAAAGAAAATAACGAAGAAAAAAAATTCGCGTTTGTTAGTACTTGGTTGATGTCTGTATCGGAAAACGAAGAAAAAAAAAAAAAGAAAAGAAGAAAAAAAAACTATTATATTTGCCGCGTTTGCAACCGTTGTATATCATAATGCAGTCCCTGCCGTAACTCTGTGAATTATATTGTATACTATGCACTTTGAATAGAATCTTAAAAGTTATGATAAAAGAAGAAAAACAACAGCAAAAACAAACCATAAAGAAATAACTAATCAAGAATTATTGCATGTACTAAATTCTATAAGAAAATTTATTGTATAGATTTAAAGAATGTTTATATTATGTAATAATATGAACGTAATACATAAATACATACCTGTGTATTGGTATAGGATATACATTATACATATATTTATAGTAGGTGGTTCCTGATTGGTCAGTGAATGATTATCTGTTACTTAAATAATTTAAAATTAATATATTAATAAATTATCATTATTATCATTATTATTGCTATTATCATAGAATTAACAATGTTTATAAATTATATGTATCTATCATAGCTGTACGCTGAATGAAGTGTTCTGCTTATAAAGGCCTACATGTCATCATGAATTTTTTACTCAGTTATTATTATTTATTCGTATAACCGATCCCCTCAATTATCTTTAAAATATCTTTGAAAAAAACAAAAATAACACAAGAAATAAACTATCGCCGCTGTGTGTTTATCGTCTGTAAGAATTTGAACAGTCCAGTGCCTTGGCGCTGATTTAAAAGTCCGTGGACTTACGCCTTCGCGCTACGCGCGTAAAATCATCGCTATCCCGTGGTCGAATGCAGGATTACTTTTGCCGCAAACGTAACCGCGCCTTAGTACATACAATTCGCATACACCGTTGTGATTAATAATTTATTGTTGCGTATAATAAGGCGCACCAATAAGACCGAGATGACTATACCATTTCGCACCCCGTTGGTTGGTGCGATCAGCTGGGCAAGGAGAGACATTGACCTTGACCTAGGGTACGCGCTGTGTGAAGTCAGTAGCCCCCGTGGCGTCGGAGAGTTCGCATGGGCGTTACGTTAACGAGATACGACTGTGACAGGCATCTCGTTAACTGAATAGGTAAATTTGACGAACTACTAATTGAACGAAAAGATTCTTTTTGATTAGTGTTTTTTTTTTTTCTTTTTTTTTTTTTCACGCAATTTATTTTTGATAAACAATTACCAATTTCACACTGCGACTCTGAATACGAGTAGTGTCGTAGCGATGCCGTTCAGAAATAAATTCCCACATATAATTCCGATATTATCAATCGTTATTTCCTCTTATATTTCGCGACTTTTTATTTCAGTTATATCAAACGAGTGGGAGATGAGTCATCGCCGTTCATTGAAAACAAAATTTAAATACAAATGTGTAGCGACTGTATAGTCGTACGCGTAAATGTGACTTCAAACACGTCGGCTATATTTATATTACGCGTTTATATTACTACTAGTTTATGAAAATTTATATCTAAGGATGTAGAACCAAGTATCAGGAGGATATCGTCGCGAGAAGGTATTCAAAATTTTTTTTTTTTACGGACACAGCGAGTGGGCGACAGTAATTAACAGACATATGCACTCGTGCAGACGTGACTTCATGCACATAGCTGCATATTCATTTTATTCCAAGTTTTCAGTATTTAAGCCCACCAAATTAGCAGACGTGGCTTCGTGCGTCTGCAGATAATTAATCGAACGATAAGCCCGGGCAATCGTATCAGTTCCGTAAATTTTAGGTAGAAAAAAAAGCCTCCTGATATCAAGAGAATATCTGATCTGAGGGTATATTTGTGCTGAAATTTTTGACGAGAAGAACGCAACAGCGTGCAGGCAAAGCAGGCATACCTATACTTTCCATGAATAAATTTTAAAGATGTTTGTAAAATTCAATGGCGTTAATTATTATATTTATTGTATTTTATACAGCCCCTCGATACGATAGGAGTAAAAACTTAATGTAAACATTTTACTAACGTCATATGATAAGCCAATTTGTACAGAAATTATAAATATAGGTGTATAATAAGGCCGTATTTATAGTATATAATCAAGAGACTCGGTAGAGTCTCGCGCCAAGTACATACATACATTAAAAAGATTTTTTAACGCATCATACATAAACATATATCGTTGCTGAATGCTGGTATTAATAATGTATACATATACATACATACTTTATCTTCATTTAATTAATTATTCATTAATTTTATTTTATTTATTTTTTTCTTCATAAATAAATCCCTGAGCTTTAAAATCCCAGCAATATGTCAGCGCCGATCTATCATACCGTGAAATACGGACAATATACATCAAATATTCATTAAATTGGAATACATTTTTTTTTATATATGTATATTCCTAATATATCTTATACAGCTCGGCAGTAGCACCATTGTTACTTTTTATCATTACCTAAGTGTAACTTTATGAAGACACGATAATGGTCAATTTTTGATTTCAACAGGCGAGTACTATACACATAATTAACTACAACTAGTCCAGTGAACAAAAAAAAAAAAAAAAAATTAGAAGGGAATCGAGAGAATTAAAATACGAAGATCAATGGCTCAATTTTTTTTCCTCGGATTCTATACACTCAATTCTCTTCAATCTATAGTTCTTTTTATTTTTTTTTTTTTCATTTTTACTGGAGGTCTGAGGAGAGGGACTGAACCTCTCGCGTTCAGCAAATATGGCCAACAAAGTTTGACTGCTATAAGGAATAGACAATACATAAATCACAAATTTACAGAATTATCTATTCAAATAGATTCATCGATATGGCTTATTCTAGTTTCAATTTCGTTATAAAAATTTCAATTTTTTTAATAAGTTTAACAATCCCCAACCAGATTCGACAGTTTATCAGGGTGTCATGAGGTCGATATTATGGGTTAAACCACAAAAAAAAAGAAACAAAAAAAATTGAAACCCTAGAAAATATTTTTTCGGACGCACGGTCTCACTCACGAAACTTTACGTTATTATTTCGTCAATTTTAATAAATAATTAATGTACAATCTCAAGGTAGAAGTTGACCCTTTTTCGCCTCCAATACTTGGGCCGTGTTGGTGACAGACGTAGGAACTTTTGTTGCATTAACAGAGTTGCTTCTCCCCGAATAATAGTCTTCGATATCTTGGAGAGATTTACCCTTAGTTTCGACAAGGCAGAAGTAAAAGTAGAGCGTACCGACGAGCGGAATAACACCGTACAATGTATAGATTCCTCCATCGGTCAAATACCATTTTAAATCTTCGAAAGTCTTGACGACAGTGAAGACGAATAGGTGGGCACTCATCGTGGTGAGACCACCAACAACGCCCCTAACTTGTAGCGGGTAAACTTCGCCGATCATTACCCAAGGTATGACCAAAAATCCAATAGTGCAAAATATCGTGTAAGTAAAAACGCAGAGAGCTGGAAACCAGGAATGGGATGGGCTCAGGTCAGCGGTTGGAATACCGGCTGTACAAAGCTTGTATATACCCAAACCAAGCATCGAGAAAGCGCATCCGAGCGATCCAACAATGGTCAAAGGTCGCCGGCCACATCTTCGGCACAATATGCACGCAGCCACAGTCGCGATTACTCTAACTGCGCCGAGGATTATTGTCAGATCGTTCGGGTCCATCGGGAAACCGGAATCCTTGAATATCTGTACGGCGTTGAAGGTCAGGGCGTTTGTTCCCGACCATTGGTAGATGAGGAAGTAAAGGAACAGCATCACGAACGGCTTCAGTACGTTCGGCTTTAGCAACGCGGTTATTATCTCCCGAGGACTGGTAAGTTTCTTGGTTTGATGTGTCTTTGAGAAATTGATCAGGGTGTCCATCTCCTTGTCCAAATTGCAAGTACTGCCGCGAAGACGGTTCAACGCTCGTCTGGCCTGTTCCGGCTTTTGTCGAGACATCAGATACGTCGGTGTTTCCGGGAATAAAAATATAAGAATTATCGAGGCGAGAGGAACGAGGGCGCTTATTCCGGCGCAGACATTCCAATTGTTCCATTTTCCGAGGATATATTCTATGAAGACGCCCGTGCTAACACCGACGCTTGCAAAGGCTACGAGCATCCCTCTGAGATGAGGCTGTGTTACTTCTGCAGCGTATACTCTCGCCGGTGCACCCACCATCCCCGAACTAAGACCGACGAAGAATCTTCCAGCCAAAATCATTTTTATGTCCGTTGCAAAGGCGATCAATAACCACCCTAACAGACCCGGTATTTCCGTTAGAATTAACGTCAACTTTCGGCCTAGTGTGTCTGCCAAGTAACCGGAAAACAGACAACCGATTGGAGTACCGATCGCGTTGACACTGGCTGAAACATAGAATCGGAATTTGGTACATTTTCTGATTTCAAGTGCAGCATAGTTTGTTAATGGTTCGGTTAATCGAGGGTCGAACTGAATCGGACGTTCATGCGCTTTAAAATAATTGCTCTTCGTTATCTATACACGCGGCTAAAATTGTTGAAAACAAATGTGTGATGTCTACAATTGCAGCGTGCAGATGATTAACGAGTATGTACAAGGTGATTAAAATAATTTGATTAGTGTAGGATGGTCCGAAAACAAGTCTCGTCATTTTTTTTTTTTAAGAACTCGCGGATCGTCGAATTGATCGACGAATCTAAAGAGTCTATAAATCTCTGACCGCAAGATATTCAAGACAATTTTCGGACCACCGTAGACGATTTTGATCAAGAGACTCGGTAGAGTCCCGCGGCAAGTACATACATTGAAAAAAAATATGGATATAACGAAGTATGGATTTTAAATGACGAACAAATTGTCCGTTAACCTTTATTGGAAATGTGAAAGCCTGCAATGATTCACCTATCCATGAAGCGTCTTCTCCAGTCAGTTTGATAAAGCTCGACGGTGCCTTTAGCTGGGGAAGAGCAATTGCCGAGAATCCAAAAACCATTCCAGTGTTTATGGTACCCAGTTGAGCAACAAGTGCCGCGAGTACTTGCTTAAGGGCACTTCCTCTGCCCTCTTTATCGCTGGGAATAACTATCGCTCCGTTATTACTAGGCGGCATTGACTTTTCAGATCCACCGGGAATCGCGGCCGGTTGAATTCGCGGTATTATCATACCCTGCGAATCCATGAGAGACGTCTTCTCCGGATTAACCCCATCCGAATTATCCTTTCTGAAAAGAAATTTTATGAAAAATAATAGATTATAGACTGACGATGATCGTTACGCTGATTCAATCGTAATATAGTATAGGTAGTACTTCAAACGTTTCAAGCTACAATTCACGACCTGTCATTCACGTTTCATTACAGTATCGGTATGTCTACTACTTATATAGTTTCGACATTGCAAAAGGCCTGTCATTATACCCACGTTCTTTATCCGCAATCAGAGCTATCTCAATTCCTACGGGTTCACTCTGATATACTGATTACACTATATCTCCGTGTTAAAATTAGCCACTAGAAAGTTGAGTTTTTTATTTTTTTTTGTTTTTTAAAGAAAGAGGTGAATATTTTTTGACATTTTTACTTTTCTTGTCTTTCATTTTATTATTTTTTTATTTTGTCTAGTCGATTTGGGTGCGTGGGATTCTACTTCTCTGCTACTTTATTGTTACATATGCATAAGATATGGTATCTAATAGCTGCGGTGGATCCGGCACGTGGTATACTCGACCGTATCTCGTAAACATTATATATTAAAGTGGTTCACTGTTTGCTCTGGTATACGATATAATATGCAAGTGTCTACACGTATATATCGCAGAGTGTCCCGCGATACAGACACCCAAATCAATGCGGATACAAGTGTTATAAATTTATGCTTTCATACGATATATACATATACATATGTATACATACCAATACCTAATGCAGTTAGATTATTAATAATCTTTACAACGTTACGTATCGCATATGTGTGTGTGTAAATACATATACAGGGTCTATTCGTGGGTGAGACCCATAGGGCGCCCTATTATATGCAATTCATAGTACAAGTACGCTCTGTGCCATGAAAAACAAAGAAAATTGTGACGTTTAACTCTCAATTGTCGTTGTTTTTTCGGTAACAGAGCTTACTTGTACTATGAATTGCATATAATAGGGCGCCCTATGGGTCTCACCCACGAATAGACCCGGTATACTTAAATATTGTACGTACAACGTTGTAATTTCGATTGACCTCTACATACCTTTTATGTATTTTATTTATACCTATATATCTAACCGTTTTGGAGTAGAAATATTTTTGTTTTGCTCTTGTTTTTCTTTCTCGTCAAAAATAATTTCGGATATGATAGCTATAACGGTATCGTATAATATATTGACAAGTATGCGAAAAAAAATCGTGCGTTTATCTTTTTCGCATCAACATTATCGTGATAACGTATGTATGTATGTACAATACCGAACCGCGAGATAAATGCAGAAAGCGAACTAGCGGAGCTAGCCTTCTCCATGCAGACATGACTAATTGACGGGCTTATCGCTTCCTCGGTTTCCACATATTTCACGCTGAATTTTACCACAAAAATGTGAAAAAAAAAAAAAAAAAAAAAAAACTAAATATGTGAAAAATTGATTATCCGGAGAAATGACCGTGGACAGTTTTTTTTTTATGAAAAACTTCGAAAATTTTGCAAATTTTTCAATGAAAAACAGTTGAATGAATGTTTCGGTTTCCTTGAAAATTGGTAAAAACAAGAAAACAAAAAAAAAAAAAAAATATCTTAGAAATAGAAATTTTCAACAGAGTATTGTTGATTTTATTTTGAATATTCGCATACCTACGTACAATTTGAAACAATTAAACTTAGAAATGAATCACGTGTATAGGATATACGTACAGCTATAACGACGTAATATTACGTAGTGTATTTTCTCTCAGCCAATATTATTACCTAACAGTATAATATAGCTAATATATTTCCGCGTTTTCATTGTGGGGTTATATTATACGAAATACGTGGTATAGTCGAGCTTGTAGTCGAAAATAGATCGTGTTTAGAAGTCGTATTTGCGTTTGGCTCAAGGCTTGACGGAGCGCATGCACAAAGCTCTTCTTTGTTACGATCGAGACGATCGCGTATGTGAGAGAGATTCGAACGTGTAAAGCTACCTAAGAGTGATGAATATTTAACTGTACAATTGTGATAACGGGCGTGAAAAACAATTCCTTCAGCCCCACAAGAAACGATATTTTTAAATATTCGAAATTGGATTTTCCCATTTCAAAATAAAATTTTCAGGTCGAATATAAAGGAACGAAAACTTTTTATACAGCGATATGTATATTTGGCAGCGTCTTGACAATGCACTCGTTCTCACTTATTTACTTAATTGTTTCTTTTTTTGTTCTTCTTTCTCGCGCAAAAACAACCCGTGACACGCGCCGGGGTCATTTTTTTCTGACTTTGCGTGGAATTGCAGTGTTTACTCTGACGAGATATCGGAGATAATAATAGACCCGTATTATAAACCTGACTCGCGACTAAATATGAAAAGGAATTTTTCTTATCACATTTACGACCGTCAATTTTGAAGACGGGGGTATATATCCTATATATAGTTTAACGGGAGTAAATCCCGTTGCACTTCCTAATGGTCTGCATTATACATTCGATATAAGTCAGTCAGTCAGTCAGTCAGTCAGTCAGTCAGTCAGTCAGTCATTCGGTCAGTAAATCGAATCAATCAGTCAAGTTGGTTTTCCTCGAGACCCGCATAATAAACTACGATGTATTTATTACGTACATACATACATAGTATAAATATTTTATAATTAAACCGCGTAGCTAAATTAAGACTTATATTTTACGGACTAGTCGATGTGTATAGGATATACAGGTGGTATAGATTTTATTTAAAGAAAATATCCGTGACGCAATAACGGGTTATTTTTATTAACATGGCCTGCAGTGGACTGGACTGGACTGGACTTAAACGAATATATACGTAAAGAATGGAAAACTCGCGAGTATAATAATTAGTATAAAAATCGCGTCGAATCGCGATTATCTTCGATCAGATTTTCTTTTTCTTTTAATCACGCTACACAAGAACCTTAACAAAGAAAAAGAAAAAAAAAAAACTAAATTGTTTTACTCACGTATGGTTCTCCATGTTGAAAATGATATCACAGTTACTTATTTATTTATTTATTTATTTATTTATTTTAATTTAACTTTCTAGTTTATCTTTATCACAATTTGTTTTTTTTTTTTTTATATAGTATACGTATATACACATGTATACATTATTATCTGGCTAACTATAATTTTATTTAGAAAATTCTTTTCATGAGAAATTGTTCAAATATTGCATATCTGATTTTGCACGATATATTAAGCATTTTCATTTCACACACGTCCACTGTATACATTTAGTACACTTTCGTTCAATTTTCGAACAATTTATTTTCCAGATAAAGAAAGAAAGAAAGAAAGAGCAAAAAACCGAGAGAGAAAGAGAGAAAATATATGACTATAAATATAATTAATTTTCTAACAACTCAATTCAAAATTTTGATTATCATTTATTAAAAACTTTCAACGTATAGATTAACCTGCAGTTTATCCCCACCATTTGTACCGTTTTTTTTTTTTTTTATTTAGAAATTTTTTTTCGGGTTAAAATTTTTTTTTTTTATTTTTATTTTTTTTGTGGTATCGCGTCGCCTCACGTCGCGTCTAACGCATAAACGCGAGCGGAATATGTATGTTGTACCTACACGCGCGTTGTTGACTGGTTGTCGCGTTTTGAGCGACGCACGCCAACAGCGCGAGCCTTTATATGAACAAATCTTGGGTCAACAATCGTGTGGGCGCTGCAGGTTGTCGGAGTAGGGGGGTAAAATTCTTAATCACGTGTCTATATTATCTATCGTTTTCCGAGATATATTATATACATATTTCTATATATCCATCTATATAACGCATATTCAAGTATAACATACATATATACGTATACGGTATATATGTATATACATATATATTATCGAGTTTGTTTGCACATTATCTATTCCTATACATACACGTGTATATATACATATATGTGTGTACATACACGTTCGCTAATTAAATTCAAGTCCGTCGAGTTCGTATATTCATCGCTGATGATAATATACATACCGATCGCGGTACATCAAGATATGAAATGGTGAAATATAATAATGAAAGGAAGAAAAAACCTCATTCTATATATATATATATCGACTGTATATAATACAACCGAGTGCTACCCACATCGCGGAGACCAGACCATCGAGAGACGCGACGAAGTTCTTTCTCGCCTATTTTTGGACCCCTGAAATGTTCGAAGCCCTTTTAAACCCGCGATGGTATACGTATACCTATATACGTATATCCGAGACGGTGCAGCATCGGTGCATGAAACAGTTAAGCCTGATGTGTGTGAGACATTGGAATTAAACGAACTGGCCCCGCGGACGTTAATTGTTACGCAACTTGACTTGTAGTCAATTCCTAAAGAATCGTGGGGGGGCTATCTCGGCATTCCATTCCATTCCATTCCATTCCATTACATTCCATTACATTCCATTACATTACATTTCGTTTCATTTCATTACATACCGTATCATACCGTATCTATTCTACACACAGTGCGTGGACGTATACACGACTCCGCGGATATAGACGCAATTGAATAAATTCAAACAGCTTCGTAAACTCGTTTCTGCTGCAGCCTTGCAAATATGAATTGCCTTTTTCTTATTCATTTTTCATTTTTCATTTTTCATATGTCATTATCATTTTTCTGTCCCTCTAATTCTTATGCTCTCTTTGCATATCCTTACACTTGAACCGCTACAAAATTCCGCTACAAGATTATCGTCATGCAGCAGCTGGGCGTGTTAGTCCGAAGATCGCGAGATCCACGTATAGCATCGGAAAGTATCGCGCGGTTTTAGTCAACGGACGATCAGCCAGTTTCTCAGGTCTCGACAACGAATGTAAAATAATTTAACATTCGTTATACATACATATACACTCGGAGTATATAATGGGAGTAATAAATGAGTGAAATCTTAGTTTGATAATAATTATATAACGCGGATATCATTATCTTAAACGATTTATGATAACTAATTCAATCTCATGATTGAATATGAGCTAGTGATTGCTGCTGCTACTGCTGCTGTAGCTTATATAGTGATTATGAGAAGTTATACAGCTGCGTGACGCATTGTACAGAATAATTAGACTCAGGCAGCTATGAGTATAAATTAAGACTAATGAAAAATAACAATTTTAAAGTGCATTTATGATTGTATGTAGTATATACGTATATGTATATATACGAGGAGTAAAGTTCGTTCAATTGACGCCGAGTGTTAGTATATAGGTATATAATATATTTAGGAATCTATAATACGTATATACATATATATATATATATATATATATATACGAAGAAGAATTTATTTATTCTATATAGATTATTATTTGAGCTGAGTTATTCTTCGTTCGTGTTTGTTTCACTTTTATTAAACAGCTGTCGCCTTGAAGCAACAAAGAATTTTTTTATTTTCTTTTTTATTATTTTCTTCTTGTTTCTGTGTTAACGACCTTATCACTCGTATATGATTCTGTCGGATAAAAGATGCCGAGACCACGAAATAATGAATTTTAAATTTTTGGGGAATAATTTATTTATTATAATTCATTTTTTTATTTTTTGAAAAAATTATTCGATAATTTTTACAGTAAAGGAATTATTTTTGAATCAATGATATACGTATTATACCGTACCGTGCGATCGTTGGTAAAGATATCGTTAGACTGCATACGTACGACGATGATATATTAAACAAAGTACATAAATATATACACACATACACGTCTACCCTAAGTATATAGATATATGTACCTATACAACGCTTTCTTTGAAGAGATTTTAAGAAAAATAAAAATACCAAAGCGCGAGCCATGATTGATTGTATATTGGGTTATAAAGATAAGGTATATAATAAACGCGTATAATCTATGATAAACAATCGTTGACAAATAATATCGATAATCATTAACCAGTACCTTATCTTTTAACGAGATAAATGAGATAAAAGAAAGAAAAAAGAAAAAATAACCTGCAGTCAAGATAAAAGAAAGAATAATAGAAGAGAAATGAATAAAGAAGAAAGAAAGAAAGAAAGAAAGAAAGATATAGAGTTGAGATACTGATATGTGAGATGAACACAGAATTTGCCCAATTACTGACTTTTGTCACTGTAACCAGTCTTAAGTGGCGCACTTTTTTGCCTCATATCTAAACTGTTTCAACAGATACTAGAATCGTCTATATGTATTCAGATAACAGGTTTAATTGGTTATTAAATAATCTTATAACTACTGTTATCGGTCAAATAATCGAATGCAAGAAAATTATGTGAGATTATTTTTGGGGGTTTTTTTTTTTCAATTCAAGTACCTATACTTATAAATCCGAGTTGTCAATTCCTGATCTACTCTATCCGCACGTCTTACCTTGCTTTTTTTTTTTGAAATAATAAAGAATCGAACTACCTTTCTTTGTTATCGCTATATACTTTTCTATATATATAATCTCGTAATTGAGCTTCGAAAAATTTCCTGACTGGATTTGAGTGACTTCATTCTGTTAGCCAAGGTATTTACCACTCCGTGCCATCTTCGTGAGCATCATGTGACAACCCGGTGTTTGTATCAGATAGTATCGTCATTTGCAATAAAACGGATTTTGTACCGTCGTATGCATGTATATACCTATATTCTTTCTTTTTTCTCTTTTTTTTCTCTCTCTTTTCTTGTCAGCGTTCGAGACGTTTTTTTCATTCAATCACGGCTCGTTCTTTCTGTAAAATTTATTTGTTCCATCTAGATTCGATTGTTTATTTGTTCGTTCATTTTGTAGTACATCGACTATACATACATACATACATACATATGTGTACATTTTACATGGCCTATGTAAACCGCATACCTATACATATATACATAGAATGATACAATATATACATATGTATATACACTAAGAGATAAACTGTGAAAATTTCAGTTCGTTTTACACATCGAACAATATTGATCCTCTTCAGGGATAAACGAACGAACACTCCGAACTTATGTTTTATTTATTTATTCGTTTTTTCAAAGTTCACTATCTCAATAAATATGAATCTGAGCATTTAGGTCTAGAGGACCTTTTTTGTAGGAAATTAAATTTCCAACAAAATTATCCTCCACATTTTTTCGGTAAAGTTAATCATTTCGGAGATAACAGCGAAAAAACGAGAATTTTGGGTAAAAATCAACTTTAGTCACCCGTACCATCTCACCAGTGTAAGTTGCACTTACGCCGTTATAGACACTTTTGAAGATCGTTCAATTCTGGGTAAATTGAGACCAAGACCAATGTGATAGCATGAAATGCCGCTGAGTTATAGCATTTTGAAAAAAAAAAAAATATTTTTGCTTCACGTGTATTTTAGATGGAAAATCTTTCCACGCTCTGGGGAAGTGCTTGATATTAATATTAAGGGCCGTAACTTTCAGGGAATTTTTTGTTCGACATGTCCAACAAAATTTTAGGTGGAGAGTGAAGAAATAAAAATAGTCGAAAAAAAAAAAATCGCCCTAATGTATAATACATAGGTATGTATACACGCACTCAATTATATGTATATACCGTGATTTCTTGTATGTACTACTACAAATCATTCGGAATTGAGTATCACTTATCGAAATAGAATATTGTACGAAGATAATAAAACGGTGTAAATTGCCCATGACGATCATGCTAGCATAGGCTAACTACGAGTGTTAACAACCTCACGAATCACGATGGATCAAATATTATATACGAAGAGACGATGGGAAGAGAGGAGAGAAGAGGAGAGAGAGAGAGTATAAAGATAGTCCGGTAAACAAACCTAAAAATAAAACTAAACCTAGCATAATTATATCCGTGTAATAGATATCTATACCTTGCACATGTCGAGTTACACTCGTAGTAAATGTGCAACGTACAATGATCCATTGATGCATTACACTGATTACGTCTGGGTATCCGAACGCTTGCAAACGGCAGAAGTTGACCCGAGGGCAACTCAGGTGTTTAAACGGCCGTTAACGTACACATATCATTAATTATAATTATTTCTTTTGCTGTACATATGTCAAGTACCTATGAGTCGTCAATATGAACCTGATCATGGGAACCGTAATGATCGTAAAAAGGAATAGCTTTTGGGTTCTAATATCTTATATCGACCGGCGCTGTTATACGCGTTGAAATGGTAATTGAACGGGCTGATTGACCCAATGTTACGACACAGCTAACCAACCGGCCAATATATATATTCGGCTTCGGTAATGATTCTGGTTCGCGAATGAGTCGAAGGCGTAACCATCTACGTCTTTCGATAAGTGACGTACTGTTCTCGGGGATCGCGCGTCATTGCAGAGTAATACGGTAATAGAAAATACATTTTTTTTTATTTCTTTAAGCTCAAACTGCACGCGAAAATTTGACTGCCTGATCGTGTATAGAATAGAATTTTTTGTGGCCAGGGAAGACGCAGATTTGAAATAATTCAGGAAAGTGCAGATTTTTCAGGCGTTTAGAATATTCGCTGTAGGTACAGCCCAGCACCGAACCCCGGAACTATCCGATATTTACATATTGACAAATCAGCGATGACTGCACAAGCCGTTCGTTCAAGATAACGAACGGACTCCAAATTTATCTACAAATATCAGCTGTCGGTGTAAATTCCAATATCCACAAGGGTCACATGGTCTTGGACATACCATAAGGTGTTTATGCTTGGAATATCACAGTCTTAAATAATAATCAGCATATGGCTCGAACTTATAGACACACGTTCGTTTGCCAAGAATATTTGAAACGTAGAGAAGAAAAACCTCGTGATATAAATCGATCTGCAGAATATAACAGGAGAAAAATGAATTTACAGCATCTCGTTCGTAGGAGAGCCAGAATAATTTTTTTTATTTCTTGTGTTTTCTGTTTTTCACTCGACGGTTTGATTCCCAATCGATTATTATGTCGAATTTCATAAATATAAGTATACGACGAATTCGAAAAATAATTATCTTCGAATGAGCCAGAGAGTTTGCAGAGAGATTACATAATCCTCATGCGTAATTGTCACCGTGCCAATATAGTGTCAGGTGACTTACATATTTTGTCCTTCCCTATTTTTTTCCAAGGAGACATAAGATTACTCAATATCACAATAGCTTCGTGACTTGTGCTGGTATTGGGCTGATATTTGATTAAAAAAAAGAACGATTTCTGAATGAAAATTTGAATAAAATCACGACAAATGGATCATAGCTTCTATCTCTCACTCCATCACTCACATCTTCACTCTTTTCCCAAACATTTACCTCGCCTAGCCACCTAATAAAGTGAATTCTATCTCTTCCCTTCAAGCCTTGACTTCAATCGACGTACGTATCGCAATACAAATCGAATCAAGGTACACATCGAGGTGAGTAAAGGTTCGCGACCCTCTTAGTCTCGTGATTCGCGTGTAATATGACGAAGAAGAAGAAGAAGAAGAAGAAGGAGGAGAAGAAGTGGAAGAAAAACGATATACCTACAAGGGGTTTGATTAGTAATAGATAACATTTTCCATGTAGTTTAAATGTTCTTGCAGCCATGATTGCAGGTCTGCAGGACTGCAGATCGCATGTATGAAAACGTCGTTATCATTATCTATGGCTGCAGAGAGCACATGACTATGACGCCAGACATAAAGTTATCGTTTTACCCCCGCGCTCTAAATAACAACTCATTATCTTTCGTGTATTAAGTGGGTGTCACGAGTTGATCATATGCTCAATAAACTCGTGATTGTAAAATAAATCAACCGAATAAGTATTAAGTAAAAGTATATAATCAGCCATCGATAACTGCTGGAGTCATCCTCATAGCTTATCGCTTCGATAATACGAAGACGATCGTTACTTCTCGACTTATCTCACATATACAGTATAATCGGATAAAATTCAATAACAATTAATTGACAGATCACAGACAATTATATCTGTATAGGTATACTCCGTTATTATACAAAGTCGAACGTAAGTTAGAGATCGATTAATATGCTCATTTTTATTTTATTTCATTTTCGTTTGTACGAAATCGCAAATTTTACTCGAACAATACTATATCAACGGCGTTGAATATCGTTATGAAAATATACGTTTATTCATTTATTTATAGAATTGGCAAACGAGCGAACTTTTTCGGTATGGACATTCTATATTTGAATACGCTTGCCCCGAAGGACAAGGCTGAACTAATTCGATTTTCAGAATTGAGATCGTTACTTACTTGTTAGCAGCATCCCAAGACGTATTTCAGATCCCAATGACAACTAAGCCATGATAAAAAATATCTGAAAACTCTAGTTTAATTTATCATTGCTGATATAATCTTTACAAGGATATATAGTAGAAATGAATTTGTCATTTTATAAAAATTTGTAACTATAATTATACGGAAATTCCGCGTAAAACCGAATAGAAAAATATATAATTATATAATTATAATAATTTACGTCATCGCGTGCAGCGATGTTAAAATTTTAATTACCTACTTACCTCCTAAATCAATTATGTCATCAGACGTATGTGCATGTAGAATTCGTGGCTGTTGCCCTCGACTGATTATGAATAAAACTCCATGGAATTATACACACGCTTATAGAACGGCGTTATTAATTATAGGAGAACAAAAAGAACAACAAAAAAATATAAGGGGCATTCCATACCAACTCGAGCTGACCGTGACCCTCGACCTTTCAGATCTGGCCCGCGATTTTTTGTAGCAGTTTTCTGACTCTAGATAGCAACTAGAATTTTTTTCAGATTTTTCAAAATAAATTTGGGCGTGTTATGAATATTTTAAGTTTTTTTTTTTTTTTTTTCAACACCTCGATGACCGTGATCGAAAAATCTGAAAAAATTCTCAAAAATTCTGTGTCAGAAATGAAAATTTTTGATCCATTTTTCACTCGACTAGATCTGAGAGGTCGAGGGTCACGGCTAGGTCGAGTTGGTATGGAATGCCCCATATAGTATATATACATGCCATATACTTATATAGTATGTATATACGTACTCCCGGGTTCCCACGATCAAATTTTCTCCTACCAAACACGTATTGGCATAATAATTAATTAATTAAGGTAAATTTTCTTGTTTTCATTACCATCTACTATAACGTGTTTAATAAATAGTTATCGCAAAGTTTATATAATATATTATACATAGTATATCGTGACTTATTTGAACTAGTATCTAGATGTTAATTGAGTTAAATTTTTATCTTCTTTTTATTTTTCATATTCTCATCTCTTCCGGGTAGCTAAAATTGTCATTCGTTTACACACCAGTCGTACTAACTAGTCCAACTATATTTGACCAAGTCTACCATACGCGGAGCGAAGGTCATACGTCTCGGGTTTCAATAAAAAATTGCATTCGAATAATTCGCGAAGATTTGCGGAAGAAGAAAATTTTTTTTTTTTTCAATTCCTCTCGAGTAACAGACAGCTGCATTCGATTATTCATCTCCATCATTCTTTACCTCAAGGAATTCGATAATAATAATAATAATAATAATAATAATAATAATAATAATAATAATCAGGATTGTGACAATAATTTGCGTAACGTTGTATTTGAAGCAGGCGTTGAAAACCCTCGACACAATTTTGCGCAATTTTTCATCTTGACACACTGATCGCAGCTCCTTTCCCAATACAATTCAGTCACCTGCAGACTTCTGTTAAACATTACACATACGACTCTGGCACGAATCCCTCGGCTATGCATTATATACATATTATTTTGGACGCTATGTAATTTTGAATATGCTATAAATTTTGCAGTTTCATTTAGTGTGGGCAGGTATATACATATATACGTATGTATGTACTATATTATACCTTGTAATAACTAGGCTATATGAATTAATTAAATCTTTTGTTAAGCGTTCTCAATTCGACATCTCACCTAATACCATATTCGTTCAATCACGGCCTTGCAGTTGGACCGCAGGACTACTACCTGCTACCTATATTATAATATAAGATTAAACATATAGGGATGTGATTCAATGTCATGCCTATATCGAAGTAGTTACATTCGCCTTTATTACGAATATTTAGCAGCTTCTACGATTTTTGAGTTGTCTGTATGTAGAGACAGGGACATGTATGCAGACACGACGAATGATTTATGAAAGTATATAATGTATTACACATACCTATATACATACGTACGTAGATCGAGGGTTAAGAACTGGATCAGAGATCAACGGCGTTCCGTACCGACATTTAAATTAGTAACAGTTATTGCGCGAGCTCTGTTCATCTATGGTTCAATTAATTATCACATGACCGAACCCGTAATAATATTCATATACGGTATACATATATACATATAATAACGTATGTGCATCGTTCGAACGGCGCGATATTGTGGCGTGGCGTTAATCAAAATGTTTACATTACAATTCCCACCATGGTGGGAATAATTCAATAAAATATAATAACTCTGGTAAATGGGTATATAAGTATATTATGTTACGTATGTATGTACATACATACGTGTACATACATGTATATTATTATAGTGTCCAGTTTCATTATCAAAGTACAGAGCGTCATTCAGTTTAAGGAATTCAAGGCGAAATGATCCGCTGCAGTATTTTTGGTATCCCTTAAATTTAGCTTCTGATCATTTCTGTATAAGAGAATGAAATTTAATTATCACGGTGATTGAAAGGACCACGATTACATGAAAAATAAATTGTCCACCTTGTCGCGGATAATAGAAAATGAAAACAGTCTTCAAATTTCGCGTTTTGAATAGACAGAGCTGTGCAGGTCAAAATTACGATTTCGTTTGAAACGATTTTGGATGTTTCCGAAACGTTTAAGTTCAGAATATTGAAATTTGGTAAAGATCGTAGAATCTTATGAAACAGAATCAAGTCCAAGAATCCAAAAATTTAATCGAGGGGCACGATCAGGGGCTTCGGGTTCTTTGGCTTTCGGAATTTCGAAACTTCCTAATTTTTTGATTCGAAGTTTTATAAATCGACTATGCAGACACTTAATTCCAAAAACTGGAGTTCGTCGCGGTAATATCAAAATTGGGAATTCTTACCGCCCAGGACTTTCGAAATTCCGAACTCTGACCCGGTCCCAGCAGAATATCCATTCAGTACATCAAACTCCTGAATAAATATGGGAATAATTAACAGCTCAGTTTCATTCAAAGTGTCATCAAGCTAAATGACGACGCCAATACGTGTGTGTCCAGTTGCCGCTCGGACATCAGTCAGGCGCAAAAGTTGCTACACTTACGATTCGAGAAAATCAATGTTAAAGGCGACGAACAGAGATCAGGAATAACAGGATCCAAGAATATCGCGTTAAATGATAAATTGAGTTAATTTCAGACGCTGATTCGGTTTCTGAAAGTAAAAATTGGTATCAAAAACAGGAATGAGTTGCATAGAATAGACGAATTCTATAACCGCAGTTGCACTTGTAGAAAGCGGATTTATATTCCATCTCGAATGACGTTACAGCGAGGTATAGAATTATGTATATACGTATGCGATGAAATATTGCGGGTTTCCCGCCAGTTAGCAGCATCGCCTCGCGTCGTTCCAGTGATCTAAATTTTATTTAGTTAGAATAATGCGCACCAGTATACCTGAGTCTGGTATATGAGTCGGGTGCAGGTATATAAAATATCCACATATGATTCTACATATATGTGTATAATTACCGAGTACATATCGTGCAATCGAATCGGTAAAAATTCACTTAATTCACGTTACAGATCGCGGATAAAAAAAGAATGAACTGCGCAAATAATAAGAACAGTGGGCCAGTATTGATTACCGTGGCTTATAGTCATCGCGAGTGTAATGTCAGATGTTCAACGGAGTTCAGATTTTGCAGACCATCAACGTTCACGGCGAACAATTGCCAAATTTTTTACGGTAAGCGAATAGACGATACCTTATAACGAAAGTTTCGTTTTCATTCTCGGATGACATTATCGACGGGCCACTCGTTTTATTCGATTCCATTTTTTGTTCGCAAACTATCCGAGCATCCTGTACTGTGTTTTGCGCAAGCATTTTTTGCACACACACACACACACACACACGCCCAGAAACGTAGTCACGTGGGACTGGGTAGTTTATTTTTTCAAATATAGAACGATACCTGGTTGAGGGTGAAAAAAATTGCAGAAAATTTGTTCAAGAAAAAAAAAAAAAAAATTAATCGCAGTTCCAGATTGATTTTCTTTTTTTCTTTGAATGATTTGAAAGGGTTGATTAAAACCGCGTGCATAACTCCAGTTATATTAAACATGTTGTATACTATATACGCGGGGATATACAACCGGTAAAACAAGTCGGAGAGATATTTTTCACCGAGAAAATCTCTATGAGAACGGCGGCTAGTGTTTCTTATGACTAGGTGCGAATTCGATATGATATTTATGTGTACAGAAAAAAAAGAAGAAAAAAGAAAAATGACCACAGTGTATAAAAACGATCGGTCTATCGACATATGTATACGTTTACACACACGCGGTACTGTAGTACCGCGTGTTGCATATTGCTTCGTGTCCCGGTTACGGTCTATGAAACCTAAATACGTAGGTATATAGTATAACCGTTAATAGTACTAAGGTTTCGGCCAAACGGTTATACAAGGGCATATATAATTTTACAAGCCATTTAAAATCGGGGGGACAAGCCTATTGCCTCTCATTCGATACCAAAATCTCCCCGTGTCGAAATCTCAACTCAATATATAATATCTTCGGACTTATAATTCGATCAAAAGTGCTCTAACAATTTTGAAGACCAATATTGAAAAATTTGACAAATATATTAAAAAAAATATGATCAAGTAAAAATGATGAACTCTTCAAAAATCTGCAAATCTGATACCGAAATCGAACCGGACAAATTTAACGCCGAGAATTTGAACGACGTTGACGATGGTGATAGTCAAGATTTAGGAAATCTTGAGGTATTTATGTACTTACCTCAAATTTTCTTTCGATTCGGTAATAATTTTCGTAATTTTATATAAGCAACGCCATTTTTTTTTTTCTTTTTTTCTTATCAATTACAGCCGAAGAAGGAAGTCCGAAAGCTGCCGGATGACGGGGGGGAATCGTATTGGCCTAATTGTGACACATCTGTGTGGATGAGATCGTGCGAAGAGGAAGTGATAGAGCCGATAACGGGTAGAAATTTTGGCGAACTTCCGGGCTGGTTGAAAGGGACTTTGTTGAGAAACGGTCCGGGTAGTTTGAACGTTGGTGAATACAAGTTCGACCATTTATTCGACGGCTCGGCATTACTGCACAGGTGAGTTTCGCGAGATTTTATTCAATTCCCGAAACGAAACGAAACGAAAACAAAAAAAATTAACGGTTATCATTTCGCTTCAGATTCGAGATAAAAAACGGAAACGTACTTTATCAGAGAAGGTTCATACAGACGGATGTCTACAAGAGAAATCAGGCGGCTAAACGAATAGTTTTAACCGAATTTGGAACCAAAGCAGTACCCGATCCCTGCCAGAGTATTTTTCAAAGGTATTCGCGATATTTGCTCACCGTGATTCGCTGCAAAAATTCCAATTTTAAGATAATTTTATCCCCCTGTTTCACCAGAGTATCGGCTATCTTCAATCTCGAGGAATCGACCACGGACAATTCTATGATAACGATTTATCCGTTCGGTGACGAATTTTACACTTTCACGGAAACCCCGTTCGTACATCGGATAGACCCGGAGACTTTAGAGACTCGGGAAAGGGTAAGGGATTGAAAAAATTGATTAAAAAAAATTGTTTTACCTCATTCTGCTCCGTTCACAGCTTTACATATCCAAATACGTGGGAATAGTCAATCACACTTCTCATCCCCACGTAATGAGCGATGGTACGGTCTACAACGTAGGGCTGAGCATCACGGCCCGAGGACCGGCGTACAATGTCGTTTGCTTTCCGTCAAAACGCGCGAATGATGGTCGGTCTTTTTTTTCTTTCTTATTTAATTTAATTCATAGGAATAGATGAATGAAAGAATCGATTTCTTTTCTCTTTGGCTGCAGACGAACGGGAGAGTAAACTGTCGATGTTCGAACAAGCGAAAATTGTAGCGACTGTACATTCCAGATGGACGTTCAATCCGTCATACATGCACTCGTTTGGTATAACCGATAATTACTTTATAATAGTCGAACAGCCGTTGTCAGTCGCGTTGCTAACGCTGGCTGCATCTCATCTGAAGAGGGAACCAATGTGTACTTGTCTCAAGTGGTACGAAAACGAAAATGTAATTATTTATAATATAAATGTGTTTATATATCTATAACGTTGTGTGTGAGAGAGAGAGAGAGAGAGAGAGAGAGAGAGAGAGGGGAAGTAAGAAAAGCTAAATTAATCGACAAAAATTGATCTTAAACAAAAATATCCCAGACTTATTCATTCTCCAGACACAAATCCACGTCATTTCTCGTGAGAACGGTCAAATAAAGAGGACTTTCACGGCGGAAGCCTTCTTCTATCTTCATATAATAAATCAGTTCGAATCTAGCGATGGTAAATACGTTGTGTTGGATATATGCTGTTACAAAGACGCGAGGATGCTGGACTGCATGTACATAGACGTAATGAAGGTAGAATAAAACGAATACCCGAAGTAGAAAAAAAAAATTTTAAAAAAAGAACTTATTCAAAAAAAAAGAGGATCTAATTCGTTTATATCGATTTTCAGGACATGCACAAGGACCCGGATTACGCTAAGATATTCTGCGGCAGACCTCTGCGCTTTATACTGCCAATGGAAAGTCAAAAAACCGGTGAAACAGACCCGGTGGAAATACCGATCGACTATCAAAGCACGCTGATATTTAGTGAAAACAAAATTAACCCCGACGGTGAAGAGGACGGTTTCGAGTCGAAAAATTTTAACGAAAGAATCGCCTCGGCCCGTTTACTTTCGGACGGTAATATCTTCGTCGAACCTGAATTACTATGCGATCTGGGATGCGAAACGCCTAGGATTAACTACAAAGTTCATCTCGGAAAGGAGTACAGATATTTTTACGCAATTTCGAGTGACGTAGATCTTGATAATCCGGGAACGGTTTGTAGATTTATAGCGTATTGATTTTCAGAACCTTTTTTCTCGTCGATTTTTATACCGATTTACGGATTATTTCAGCTCATCAAAGTCGACACGGTTACTAAAACTCGAAAAACTTGGTGCGAATATAACGTCTATCCCAGCGAGCCGATATTCGTGCCAAATCCGAACGGCAAGGTAGATACCGTAGATATAAAATAATCGACAAATTTATCGAAAAATTTTAATCTACTTTTCCTCTTTCGTCAGGGAGAAGACGACGGTGTCGTTCTCTCGGCTCTGGTCTGGGGCGGAGGACGAGACACTGAAGTTGGAATTTTGGTATTGGATGCAATTACTTTTGAGGAAATAGCCAGATCCACATTCGTCACGCCTGGACCAGTGCCAAAGTGTTTGCACGGATGGTTCGATTTGAAGAAATGATATTTCAAAAAGAAGAGAAAAAAAAAGAAAGAAAAAAACGAAGAAAATATATCAACATTTTTATGTATAGATAGTTTCTAGTCTTTATATCGAATTCAGATAAAAATACAATCGTATGTTTATTGATGAATTATCAAAGATCTTTTATACGTCCTGAGGCATAATTCCCGCGCGGTTTTACCGCGGGGTAATCCAGAATATTAAACAATATATATAATTACTCAACGAGAACGATATACTAGATATTTTTTGCAAATAAATATAACCCACGTACTTTTCTCACCAAACTGAGCATTTTTTAACAGGATTCATCGGCGCTCCTAACGGGCAATTAAAAACTTGAGCAAAATCATCGGAATTCGATAGAGTACCGATAACCCGAAATTTTCCAGGCGAATGAACGGCGGTTTTGAGTTTATTCCTCGTCGCCTCGGGGCGCATAGATCCGCACCAAACTTGGGCAAAGTTTAAGAAGAACAACTGCTTCCCAGTCGCACTAATTCCAGGCAATGTCTCGTTACCGTCGCCGTTAGCGTTCAGCCATCTTTGATAAGCCTGAAATTTGCCACCTTTGTAGACCACCAAAAGTTCGACAATTGTAAAAACCAAAACTCACCCTGAAAGCCTGTTTTATTCCTCCGTTATCCGCGATGTTCTCACCTTGGGTGTTCACTCCGTCAATTTGCATGCCGACTTCGGCTACGGTGTAGCGACTGTATTGGTCTGCGAAATTTGCAAAAAACAATTTCATTCGGATAATTCGGATGAGTTTTATGCCCTAAACGTATTCCGGAAACGTTCCTACCGATCAGACACTGTGCCCTCCGGTGAAATCCCTCGATAGCCTCGTCCTTCCACCATCTGTGGAGATTACCATCCTTGTCAAAAAGCCTTCCCTTGTCGTCAAATCCGTGAGTTATTTCGTGGCCAATGACTACCCCTATTCCACCGTAGTTTAAACTTCTTGGAAAATATCGGTGGTAGAATGGGGGCTGGAGTATTCCGGCTGGGAACACTGTTCCGGGGGAATAAAAGGTAAAATTAAACTAATCAGAGCCTCGTTTATTGACTAACATGTTCCCGTACTTATCTGGTTCTTGTTTCGACTGTAGTAAGCGTTCACAACAGCCGGAGCCGTGTTCCACAGCGTTTTGTTAACCGGACTACCGAGCCTGTCTTGTTCTACTCGCGTCAAGTGCTGCAGAATGTTTAGAGTGTTCTCAAAGTATTTGTCCGGTCTTATGACGACCTGACGAAGAGAGAAAAATTTTGTTATAATTATTTTTTGACGAGATGTAGAATTTCTGGAGGATTAGTTGAATCTACGAGACCGCGTTTACTCATTACATCTTTGTATCTTTCGTTGAGTAAATGTGGTTGCAGAATGAAGTCCGGATATCCGATTCTCAGTAACATGGCGTCGACTTTTTCGCCGGCTAATTGTTTGGTCTCGTCGTCGATCCAGCAGGTTTTAGTCAACAATTCTCTGAAGGATTGTTGGATCTCTTGAGTCATCGACAAAGTCTGATGTATGTATGTAAAATTTGTTAACGATGTTATAAAAGTGGACAAGGTAACACGGCGATAAAGAAAATCGTGGTTAATTGGCTCTTACATCGTTCTTGCTATTCTCGTCAAAATACTTCATAACGAACATAGACCCCACCGCCATTCCCATGTTCGAATTCACCTGGGCTACGCAATTCTTCCATCTCGATGGCGCCTGTTCTCGTCCGAAGAGTATGTAATAGAACCTTTGCTTAGCTTCCTGGAAACGATCGTCCAAGTTGTTAACACGATGCCGAACGAAGCGCCATAAAAGGTAGTTCGATATGGTTCTGAAAAAACAAAATTTCAGTATCGGTTTTTAAGTCTCTTCGAAAATTATAATCCGAGGACTCGTGGAGTCAGATTTTCGCAATTACCTCGCCGGTGTTTTCGACAGCAAATTAACAAGGTCCTGGATATATTGAAGAGCGAATACTACGACCGGTTCAGAAATATTTGTCGGACGAGCTAACACTATCGACAAATAACGGTGCCAATCGATCTGCGGTATGACTGTCCTCAATTCGCCGATACTCATTCTCTGATAAAGCTCCGAAACGTTTCGCCTCTCGTCAGGAGACGAGGTGATCTGTTTGAGGTGTGCGACAAATTAAAGGTGTAACGGTTTTTAGATACCTTTTTTTATTTTTTAATTTACCTTGGCCAATTTCGTCTCGAATTCTATCAGCTCGTCGGCATGTATCGTCGCGTTTTCAAGAGGTGCGCCTAGCAGGGTGGCGATTTTGATGAGGTAGCTTTTGTACGCTTCGAGGTAAAGCGCGTTCGACGGTTGGAGGAAGTAGTCTCGCGTTGGAAGACCGAGGGATGTTTGATCGAACTGTGTAAACCAAAAAACAGATACGATTTCGTAATCTTTCGAAATTAAAAACAAAAAAATGGTAAAAAGACTGAAAAGAAATTTCAAATCGTAACTATGACTTACTTGGATAACGTATTGATCGCTATTTCTTATGTCGGGTCCCACCCACTCGGAAATAAGTATGTCATTGTTGAAAAGTCGCAATTGGGCAACCAAAAGAAGCCAGTCAAAATTTTCGGGGCTCCATCCCGGCCGGAGAATAGGCCATCCTCCAAGTTCGTCCAAGAGTTCGATCAAGGGCCGCTCCATACGCTGCTCCAAGATCTCTAGGCGTCATTTTGGATGTTATAATCTTGCGATGTATAAGATAATGAATTTCTCTTTTTTTACTCATTATTGCGTTTTTATAAACCGTCTTATCATCTTAGGCACGTTTCAACTCACCGTAGTTCATGCAGCTCTGGAATAAGTGCTTTGCTTTGACGGTGGCGTCTATGGAATCGCTTTTAGATCCAGGTGCTATCGGTTCCTCCAACAATTCTTTCAATACCGAATCTAAGGACTCTCTTAGCATTTCAAATGTATCGTATCCCGCTTTGTCTTTAGGTATGGGGTTACGTTTCCCCCAATTACCGCATGCATATTGGTAAAAGTCATGACAGGGATCTACTGTTTTATCCATATACCTTAACATCATCTTCGCTGTAATTAACAACAATATGGGGAAGTATAAATAATAAAAAAATAAAAAAATTTCTCTTCTTCTTTTTACTTTTTTACTTTTTACTTCTTTTTTTATCTAGTTTTAAAATTTAGTCAGATGATTTCGCCGATATTCGCTGGATATTGCCGGATGCGAAGCGGTATACAGCAGGCAGCATTGCAGTTCCTAATCTGTATGTATATATTATTACATAATATATATCATATCTCAAGAGAGAGAGAGAGAGAGAGAGAGAGAGAGAGAGAGAGAGAGAGAGAGAGAGAGAGAGAGAGAGAGAGAGAGAGAGAGAGAGAAAGAAAAAAAATTCATTGATCATTTTATTTGCTGAATGTGTATATGGACGAATTATAGATTATATTATTATAGACAGATATTTTATACAATTTACACAAGTTTCTTCTTCTTCTCTTCTTCTTCTTTACTCTAACATTACTAGCCTACCGCACATATTAACACACCTAGCTCTAATCACCATAACCGATATTTTTTTTATTCAATAAATAATGTTTATAAGCACCTTGCGCTTCGCGGATGCTCTTTAGGTCGCCTTCGCCCTTCCAAAATGCGTGAAAATCTGATGTTTTATCCGACGTACCATCCTCCATCGCTAACCAAGTATTGTCATTGATCGATTGCCTAATTCCGCCCTGCTCACCCTCGTCGGATTCACCCTGTTCTTGTTGGCCATCGTTTTTGTCACCCGAATCTACCGTGTGCCATGGCATTTGGTTTGCCAAATTACCAGCCGAATCACCGTACATCAATTCCCCATCCCTGGAATGGTTATTGTTCAAAAATTCGTTAGTTTAGATCAACAAATTCGCGCGAGGGGACTGAGATTATTTCACTGCATACGCTTACTGGTAATCGTCAGGATCGATTTCCCCGTTTTCATAAACCTGATCGGCTTCATCGTCCGGATAATCCGGAAGTGAATTCTCTATCCTTTCATCGGGTATGTCTGTATTTTTTTCTATCAACGTATCCGATACCTCGCCGTTTACCTGGATAAAAATCATTCATACGACGTTCCATATCGCGATTATTTATCGACATTAAGCGATGAATAATTGTATTCAGTGTATTTGTGTGATGATAATTGAGTTTTTCTTTTTTTTTTTTTTTTTTTTTTTTTTTTTTTTTTTTTTTTTTCAAAAATATATTATGTATAAATAATTTAGTTACTGCAGATAAGTGGTGTCGTTTATTAGCCGAATCGTCATCTTTGTTCCTTATTTTAGATGAATTTTTTAGCACAGTTTGTGAAAAATTTATTTTCCTCCTTATCATTTTATTCATAAAATGATCGCTAGCCAAGTTACGTTCTAATACAAGCCTTCTGTCACTCTCATTTTCGGGAACAACCCATATTATCAGATCGCTAGTTACATTCCCCTACAATATATTTTTTTTTCTCGTTTATAATCGTCTATTTCGTGTAATTATAGCTAATCTATACGTTATAACAATACCCTGAAAGTGTGCCACCTATCTCCGATCGAAACATCCCTTTTCTGTCTCCCCATGTTAAAAGTATTGTCAGTTGGTACGTAGCTGGTTCTTCTCTCCTGTGTAAAATCCCTCGTGTCTTCGATTTCCGACTGATCAGAGTCGTAATTTAAAGACGTGGCTAGAACAAGAGTTTCTTGAGGAGAAAAAAAAAAAAATCGGATATGTTTTTTTTTTTAGATTTCCTTCAATAATTCTTACCTTTTATACTATCGCTGTTATCTCGATTTTGATCGTTATCCCCGTTTTCGTTTCTTTGCTGTGAAATTTTACCGATTGTATTCGACCTGCATATCGCTATGAAAATAATAGTGATCGGCAATAATACAGCAGGTATTATTAGCATAAGTCTAACTCTCAATCGCCAGGTATTATTTCCGCCCATGCACCACCTGGGACAATATATAATCCAATATTTGAATCGTTCGTTCCATAATCCAGATATAATAAGTGTGAAAGATTTTTTTTTTTTTTTTTTTTTTTTTTTTGAAAATATATATATTTACTTCAATCTTCCGGTTTCCTTGTTTATAGCAAGTCTGCAGGAAGGACATGGCCCACCGCTGTAATAGTCTTCGTCGTTAAACTGGCTCAAACGATCGTTAACTCTCATTTTTTTCTGCAACGAATTAAACCCTTTGATTAAATTGGCGTATAATAAAATCAATCGAGGCTATCGAATCAATTTTTATTTATTTTTTGAGGGGGGAATAATTCTTCGTTATATAGTTATAAACCGAATATTCTGCTTTGCATCCGTGCAGATCATACCTTCAAGCTGAACAGTACGAGTGAACGATCGAGAAATTTCTTTGCAAAAAAAAAAAAAACCCGTCGTTACAGTATCGGGTTTTGTGTGTAAAGTACGATTATCACGAATGTGCCAAAGATATGAAGAGCTATAAGATACGGAGGCCCCCAACTTGGAGTGAGATTAAAGGGTCTAAATGATATGACCTTTAGAATCAATTTAAGAATTTAAGATGATTACAGCACTTGTTTTCTATTGTCAATCGCACACCCACCCTACGAAAGGAGTTTTACTAGGTATAAGTCGGTCTACGCGTACCGCGGTTACATGTGTAGTACATAACATGTACCGTAGTGTAACGTAAAGTGTCATATGTAGTAGGTACATCATTATATATATATATATCTACATTACGTATATATCCCAATGTGCTAAAAGCTGTATATAAATCATTCTTAACAACCGTTTTATATCACAACTTCCGGGAACTTGTGATACTGCAGGTACACTTCTCGAGTTATCGCGTATCAGTGATCACTAAGTATACTTCACCTATACCTATAATGCCCATCAGGTTTCTTAAATTTCCAAAAATTCAAAAATTTTGCCATCTCACATCGGATATTTGAATTTCGAATATACATAATATTATATCACTTTTATGAATTCTCAGAATGATTAAAAACTTACAAAAAAAAACATATTTTCCACCTTTCTTGCACCTTGGATGAAAGAAAAAAAAAAAATTGTTCGAAGAATTGGGCGATTTTTTTTTTTTTCTTTAAATTTATTCATTTTTTTAACGGATAAGAAAAAATTGTAGCATGTTTATAGAATGTGATCAAGGATAGGTATGTGTTAAATGTTAATGTTGTACGTTTATTGGAAGAAAATAGAAAAGAAATAATAATTATTATTATAAGTTAACTCTTACCTGAGGCAAATTAATAGTTACAGATATAGTAAATTTAATTTGACATTTTACGAGACGAGAGTAATTGATATCCTTTAGATTCCGAGATCGAGGAATATTATGACGATGATGATGATGATGATGATGATGATGATGGTGATGATGAGACCGCTTATGCGGGTTTCTTCTACGATCACGAATATATAAACTCGGTTTCACATGTATTTGAAAAATACCCTTTAACAGTTATAGGTATATCAAGCTTATATACGAAATCGACTGATGCTCCTAGATACTCGACAGAGCGAATAAGAGAATTGAGCTATTGTGCCCAGAAGAGTCACTCCATGAATGCTAATATTGTACTGACACTACCGTTGATTTAAATACATATCAGATTGACCAGACAGACGTGGACGCACACAATGTCGAAGGTATTTTGCACGCTGTTAACCACAGTCGTACAGCAATCAACCCTAATAGAAATCTATCATCGCCCAATAATGGCTATTAATTCATATAATATATAATATATTTTTTTTTTTCCTTCCAAAGCCAAATTTATATCGCTGCCCTTACAGATCACGATTTTTCTACCGATCAAACTACATTACACATAAAAAAATCCGAAAAAAATTTTTTTTTATGCTATATCAAACAAATTTTACCCTCCGCACTTTATCAAACTATAAGCTGATCATATGTCTTCGCGATGCAATGAATCGTTTTTTTATTTTTCATTTTTTATTGAATTTAATCGTAAATCTATAACAAAAAATACGAAATAAAAACTTGTCTTGGGCAACTGATTTTAATTAATTAATTACCGCGATGATAGTTTTAGCAAGATAAAATGTAAAAATGAAACAAAAATTAATTATTAAATACTTACACGAAAGCATCGTGTGTACTTGGCACAGTATAGTAATTATAGATACTAGAAATTTCTGCCATGTATAAATAACTTCGCAAACGCGTTTGAAAGTATCGTAATGAAGAGATTAGAATACGTCGATTGACTTTAATGTGTCGAGAAATGAGTTTAATCCAAAAAATGATAGAAATAAATGAAAAATAAAATAAAAAACAAGATCCGAAGTCGATCAGAGTTACTTTGGATTTTGTTGCGAGCGAGCTATCGAGCTTGAAACGAAATTTTTTAACTTTACATGTATATTTTTTGAAAAATATGCGACGAATCAGGATTTGCCGATTTTTTTTTCTTCTAAATCTATGAATAATAATAATAGTAAATATATGGAAATGAATATAATTAAAATGCAAGATATTGGAGCTTTTTGGAAATTTTTATTTGCTGGATAACAAAAATGATGTATTGTATTAGGTATTTATGTATATTATGTATGTATGTATGTCCACACATAATAATTCTGTTGAACAATGTTGAGCACATAAAATTTTTCATATTCTGTATACAAGTTATATATGTATATGTATATTTTTAATAACACGGAAGATTTAAAAAAATAAAATATTTCTAATATACGTATGTATACAACATGTTATAATATGCATGTATGTATGTTTATGTATGTATATCGTATGTATACTATTATACCTAAACGAGAATTTCAATGGAAGAATTATTAATTATGAAAATTTCTCTTAGATAAAAACAAAAAAAAAAAAAAAATTATTATCGCAGCGTTAAATTAATATACAGGTATTCGAAAGCAAAATCAATAGTGTACAGCTATTTATTTATTTATTTATTGGATGTGTCTGTGTGTATGTATATCTATTTTTTTTTTTTTTCATTTTCTTTTATTTTTCCAATTTGAACGAGTATCGATCTATAAAAAAAAAAAAAAAAACTGAGAAGTATTAGCAACGTTGTGGTATGTAAGTATAAACCATAGTACATCCTGGTGTATTTATGCATTTACTCGTGTATCTATGTATGTATGTATGTATGTATGTATGTATGTATGTATGTATGTATGTATGTATGTACGTGTGAAATATCAACCTATTATAATATGTGTGTTAAACTTGTATTATCAAGAGATAAACATTTTACGTACTTGTTACCTATCGTAATATTCAACATCTTAACAATATATCTCCTACTTCAACTATATTCTTTAATATAGTATTTATATATATAATATTTACGAATGAATTTTTTTTTTCCCCCATTTTTTCCTGTTTCTCCTTTCTTTTTGTGTTTTTTTTTTTTTTCTTTTTCCTTTTTTTGTTTATTTATTTATATATTTATTCATTTCGTTTTTTTTGTTATTTTTTATTTTTTTTTTATTTCTTTTTTACACGATTCTTTGACGCCTGAAAAAAAATTCTACTGTAAACCCAATATACTCATCGATAACTATACGCGATGAGTTTAATTATTATCCGCAGTGAGCCTCACGATTCAACTATAGGTAGGTATAGGTATGTATTTAAAATTTCGCTAGTCAAGTTTACAAAAAAATTCAAAAAAAAAATAAAATAAAATAAACAAACAAAATCGACTTTGCGAAAAATTGGATGATGACAATTGTTGTATAGTAAAAACTATAATTACATACTTAATTGTTATTCTTATTATCAAAGTCTTATACCCTCTGTACGATTATAGATAAGAGTAACAGATATACCCTATTTAGTATGTGAATCGTGAGGCTCTCGAACGACTTTGTTACTTCTTTTTATCAAGATAAACTGTTAGTAAAATTCTACTATGAATACACGGTAGTTATAGAAATAGATAGTATAAAAGTTACAACAAGTAGTTCTTTCTTTTTTTCTTTCTTGCTTTCTTTCTCTCAATTATCCGCTTCTTCACTTCAAGCCAGCAGAGTGTATCAACGATTTTTTTAAAATCGATATAAAACCATGACATTCTATGTATAATAATATTTGACACAGGTATTAGATGCATGCATTCCTTTCTTTACAATTAGATAAACACTTTAGTTATAAATTGCCAAAGTACTGCTTCTTGCACAGGTAGATAAAATTCTATGTACATTATTCATTATTACTATTTATTTTTATTTTAATTTTTATTTTTAATTTAATTTAATTTTTTTTTTTTTTTTCAACTTTTTAAAATATTCTCAGTTTAGTTGTTCTCTTTCAGTTAGGTATTCTCGCTACTACACGTTGCCGATAAAAAATTAAAAAAAAAAACAACTTTCCCCATCCTCCTACCAAGTATTAAATCATTGTCAATAAGGATCAATGACTACGAGCTGCACGAGGTTTAAATGTGAAAAAAACCTCTGTTTTTTTAACATTCTATTGCCAAAATTCTATAACTTAAATTATATCTTTACCTATTCGATTTCAAACTCTTTGTTCAGCGCTGCTAAATCTCTGAAAATAGAAAAAAGAAAATAAAACGAATATTAGTACCAATTTCAATAACAAAAGACCTATATAACTAGATAATTATACGATAAAACATTTATTTTAATGGACAAATAAAATTAATCATCTCACTTTTTTTCTATCGCTTCATTTAGGTGATATTTGTGCATTAATGAGACTACTAGTCTTAAAGTTGACCATATTGTATCAGACATTGCACCGGTATGATTATGTTCACCTTCAATACCTCGACCAGCTGCTTGTTGATTCAAAGCTGTTAGCAAATGCTCACCAGCTTCTCTGTTGGAAAGATAAAAACCAATTTTTAGGATAAATATCATCATTATCAATTTTCAATCGTTTTTAGCATGTTTTTTTCTGTTTGTTTTTCACAATTAAAGTTCTACTAACTTATAAGCTGCCAGATTGATGCACGATATTCCAAGATTATATCGCGCTCTAATAAAGCCTGGGGATATTTCCAATGCATTATGATAGGCTTCGATAGCTTCCTCAGATCTTTGTCCATTGGCTAACGTTGCTCCCAATCTATTCCACAATCTGGAATCCTAAGAATTGTTTTTGAATGAATTATTCACAAAAATTTACACACTTTATTTATTTATTCATTATCTTTGTTTGAATATCTTCAAATATTCTTACTCACATTAGGTTTGACGTGTAACCCCGCTTTGAAGCAATCTACAGCTTTGTCGAACTCGTTAGATATGTTGAACAAAACTCCAAGACCACATTGAACATCTGCGTCTATTTCATCTGTAGGATTCATTCTAGCTGCTTGAATGTACAATTCTTTAACTTCTTCGTACAAATCGCTGTAGAAAGAAAAAAAGGAAAAATACAACAAATGTAATTAGTACAAATTTAAGAAAGCTTGATAAAAAAAATCCTTCGAGTAGAGCCTTACTCTGATAAAACGGTAGAAACTCTCGATTTGGGTTTTTGAACGGCGCTTTTTTTCGGCTGTATAAGTCCTTCATATTTTTTATTCTTTAATAGCCATTCTTTGAGCGTAACACAGGCTTGATTTTGATAAGATTCATTTGTGTATGAAACAGCAAGCGTCATAAGAGCCTCAGTGTTTGTTGGATCTATATGCAAACAGTGTTTCAGAGCAGATATGGCTAACGGATCCTGTTCGTTTTCGGCCTGTGTTTTTCCTAACAATAGCCAAGCTTCTGGGTTATTTTCATCCTGCTGTACCGCAGCTTCGAAGCATAGCACAGCACTGGGTAGATCTCCAGCCTCGAGCCTTCTCCTTCCTTCTTCTAAAGCGTTTGGTATATCTTTCATAGGATTCGTAGTAGCGAAGGAATATTCCTTAAAAGGGTCATAGTACTTTTCGTATTCAGTTAGCCAGGGATGTGAAGAACTTAATTCATCCGATGTTGTAGTCTTCTCCCACTCGTCTTGCAAACGGCTCCAAAAATTAGTCTCGTATTCGCCGTCTGTGAATCATAATGAAATTAGTTTCAACCAGTGTTTAAGTTTATCGAAGAGCAAAATCAGCCCCAAAATCTTTATTCAATATGCAAAGAAGACAATAAAATGCAAAGTTTATAATGATCCTAGTCTCTAAAATGAAATAAATAAACCGTTGCTGCTAATATTTACAGTTTTAACTCGTGTACCAACCTACAGTCTCAGGATTTTTAGCTGTAAATTCCTCAGCCCAAGTTCCAGCAGCGGCAAGTTCTTCGTCAACTTTGCTCAGCACTGGATCTTCGGTTTGAACATCCCCAGAAGTTTCTTTAGCTTCGATTTTGTCGGCGTTAAATTCCTCTGTCCATTTATCGTCCAATTTTTCTAAATTCGGTAGCGAAGACTGTCCCGGTTCGTTGGGAATCTCACCTTCTTGTCTCATGAATTTCATGAACTTTGAATAAGCAAAATTTGGATCATCATTATCCAATGCTTCTGTAGATTTAACAACAAACCCATTCTGATTAACGTCCTTTTCTACATTATCTATGCTGTGCTCCAAGTATTCTTCAGCCCATTTTGGGCCCAGGCCTAATTCGAAGGTTTCAGGATGTGGCATGATAGCGTCAACAGGCGTGTTCCATATCGTGTCTGCGTGCTGCTCCTGTATTTCGATTCTATTAATAATTTCAACGATTGATGTAAACTTTTATCATTTTAGACTAAAATTGATCGAGAAAATATCGACTTTCTTAGATACAGTATTAAGAAAATAATAAAATACCAAAATAAGACATAAAAATTACATCAAAATGACGACCAGACTCTAGATACTGATTTGCCCAAGCAGTATCCTGCCCAGTCAATTCTTTGATAACACCAGGCGCAGGTATAGGCGGATGAATATTGTGGTCAATTTGTCTCATTTCTTGGAGTAAACTATCCATTCTGAATGTTTGAGGATGGGTAGCTGTTTCCTCTAAAAATTGTTTCACTAATTGGTCTGAATCTGAACCCTCAAAGGATGAAGAAGACGGACCGAAAGGCCGGGTGATACCCTCTTCTTTAAATCCATGATCTTGAACGTAGTGAGAAGCGAGACGAACGATGGAACTTGGTCCCCCACAATCACCCTCGACAAGATCTCTCAGAGCCATTGTATTATCGGTTCTTAAAATAGAGGATAAATATTTCATTTTTGATTCGCATTTTCTTTTTATTTATTTTATATTTATTTTATTTTATTTTTTTAGAACAAAGAGAGGAGTGATATGTACATGAGAGATGTGAGTGAATTTATTTTAGCGAGTATCTTTACGTGTTGTTTATAGTGTGTATACCTGGTATGATGAAATATAATAAGATATATCGAAATCCTAGAATGAGATGAGTTCGGGCGTGTAATTAGCTTTAGAGTATAATCTGACGGACTTACTATAGGTAGTGAGGAGAGTTAAACGAAGGCCAAAGTGCTGTAGATAGTGTTATAATAACAAAAGAGTTTAACGAGGTTATCTGTATTCATGCAGTAGATATTTTAATCCGTGAAAATCGTATGTGGCGTAGATTCCGCATTATAAATTTCGCGACGACACTCAACGGTTACCGATCGGAAAGTTAAATAGATAAATAATGTATTATTATGTATAGTATGTAAGTAACTCAGCGTGAAATCGACCCTGGGATTTAGTTAAAACAAAAGTATGTATGTATCTATGTTGGTATGTATGTTACGACGTCGCGAATTCACTACGTCATATCGGTTGTGCTGCTGGTGCTGGTGCTGCTGCTGTTGCTCCGTTGACGATCGAATCCGAGGAATAACACAATGATCTAATGATTACCGACTCTTTAAAATGACGGCTAAGATTTTTCTCTCTCTTTAGACTACACAAATGACAGGGTGACACTTCGGCGTCTTTTCAGACTACTTTTATCTGACGTACTTCCGTTGCTGCGCGTCTAAAGAACCAATCGAGAGGAATAGCAATTTGACCCATGTAAACTTATTTTAATAAAGATGATCACAGATAGACGAGAAATAGCTTATGACTAAGTAGTTCGTCATTGTTTTGACTGCACCAGAAGAGAAATCAATGCTGAATATTTTTTTAGCGAGATTCGGTTATTGAGAAGCTGAAATTTATAGAAATTTAATAAACGAAATAAAACAAGGAGGTAAGCGTGAACCTGAAAAGATATTTATTCAATTTTCACAAAGCTACAAATCTCCGTTTTTTGTTTCTTCTTTTTTGTATGTATACATGTGCCAACGTGACACAGTCGACTTGAACATTCTACGTCTAAATAAGCAGCTTATTAATGTAGCGGTAATATTTGATATGAATAAAAATCATCTGGATGTTTTGATTAGTTTTATTTTCTGATCATTATTATATCCGTGACCCCGCTTAGCACGGGTGCGAACGACCGAACGAACACAACACTTTCGCACATTCGGCTAGACGGAGAACATAATAGTAATGTATAGCTATAGGTATACATATGAGAAAAGGCTAGGGTGCGCAATGAGCGTCTGCGCGCTCTGCCTGCGCGTAGATGTAAAATAATAATCGAGAAACCCCGACTGTCGACAGCGCCATGTTGGCTTAGAGAGAAGTGTTCGGATAGAGCAACGTTTATACCTTACCCGTTTAATGTTCGTCGTTTGATATAATACCAGCGATGGAGGAGACTAAGATAATATACCACATCGACGACGAGGAGACACCGTATTTAGTCAAGTTAACAATATCTCCGGAAAGAGTTACTCTAGCGGATTTTAAGAATGTTTTAAATCGTCCGAGCTACAAGTATTTCTTCAAATCGATGGACGACGATTTCGGGTAAGTTTCTTCTCTCACCACCCGTTTTACTATCTCTCTCTCTTAATACTGACAAGTTATTATCATATACGCGATTCTATATCATCCCTAACAATCTTGCCATCATTTAAATCGCCACTCCTTATTCCTTACACATTATTCATCCCTGTTCATCACATCCCTCGACCAAAAATAAAATAAAAAAAAAATCAACGACCCAACATCCCCGACCAGCAGGGTGCGATCTGTGCTGGTCTATCTGCTGCCCCTCTCACCTTCCTGTCTTCTGTCCCTCTCCCACAGTCACCATCCGTCATTTACCGCTGTCACATATCATTTATCTTCTAAATCTTTTCGGTCAAACATTAAGAAATTGAACGGACTATATAATTTATTGAATCATAAATTTTATCACGTTACTGAGAAAAAGCGACATGTTTTTATTTTTTTAATGTTCAATACTACAAAATTTTCCTTTATATCATTTCTTTTTTTCGACAAATATTTTCGATCTTCGAATTACATATTTCATTCGCAAATATCGAACCAATTGATTTATCAATCAATCAATTACACACCTCTAACTAGAGAATGTAAATTTGAATATTTCTACAGCGTTGTCAAAGAAGAAATAGTCGACGATGACGCACACTTGCCTTGTTTTAACGGAAGGGTTGTATCCTGGGTAAGTTTAAATCTATATAAACAATTGGAATTATTTGGCTGGTCGTTTTGTGACAAAAAAACAAAAAATAACACAAAGTTGCATCGTTTATAATACTGAGAAAAATATTAAACAACTATTCGGAGATGACATTGCTTTCTCTTCGATTTGAATCAGTCAAACTTCAAGCTTCTAGCTTTCTACAAAAAAATACAGAGACAGAAAAATCAATTTTTTCATTTTAACAGCTGGTATCTGCGGAGGGAAGCAATGTTTCCGACGGCGCATCACAGTGCACTGATTCTGTAGCTAACAGCGAGGCAAAACACGATCGTACAGACCACGTTACTCCCGGACATATGAATAGACCGCCACCACCGTTATCGCATGACGATACATTGACGGAAACTGAAAGTATTATAAGCAGTAGACAGGGTCATCATTTGCACAAAAGTTCTAGGCATCATTCTGACAAATATGATAGACACAATAAATACAATGGTAATTAGTATTGTGCTACTTTTTATTTTATTTTTTGAAAACTTACAGATTTAACAATAACTTGATATAACTACGATGTATTCACTCATTTCATTCATTTTTAAATCGTTTTTCTTATATACTTATTTAGGATTGCGCATAAACGGTCATTCCAAACATCGTTCTGGACACGGATATGAAACTGCTTCTATTCTAAGCTCTGATTTAGAGACCACTACTTTTCTTGAATCTGATGACGATGCTAGCAGCCGTATCACCTCCACTACTGGTAGACACACTAATATGAGCAGTGCTATAGACAGGGCAACTTTGGGTGAGACCTTTTCCTCTATTTTTATTACATCGAAATTACTTTATCTTTTCTTATTCATGTTTTTTTTTTGGATTCAAATATGATCAATTTAGAACCTAAATTCAAGCTTTCGAATCAGATTTGTGCTATTTCTGTGCAATAGATGATCAATAAAGCCTTGCAAAGATTCAATATCATGAAAATCTGTTAATTTTTTTAACTGTTTGGGTGTTTATTTATTTATTTTTTGTTTTTGGCAGACCGACGCAGACCCCAGCGAAGACGTCGTCACAGATTACCACCTATGTCAAGAACGTCTTCTTTCAGTAGCATCACTGACAGCACCATGTCTCTTAATATAATAACAGTCTCTCTAAATATGGACACGGTCAATTTTCTTGGCATAAGTATTGTCGGGCAAAGTAATAAAGGAGGAGACGGCGGTATCTACGTTGGCTCTATTATGAAAGGGTGAATATTTATTTTTCAATAGTCTTCACAAATATTCAACTTGTGAATACTATTTGCTTTTCATAGTCACCGAATTCATCAATTCAAGGGTGTTACGCTAAAACTGGCTAAGTGGAAGAAAAAACAAAAAATTAGAAGAGCAAAAAAATCGGTGCCATTCTTTGAATTGTAATAAATTTAATCACAAAGTTATTCTCGAGTACAGGACAACTATTCTGAAGTTTGAAAATTAAATTTGTGAATAGTTAGAAAACCGGACAAGTCCACTGAATGCAACTCTGGTCTATAAAGGGACTTTGAAAGTATTTGAATGAACATGCCCAAAAATCCTCTTTATTCAATGCTAGATAATGTCTAATAGTAATGTGATGAAAAAATATTTTATTTCTGAAGAAACAAGGAAATAGGAATTTTTCGGTTTTTTTTCTTAAAAAAAATGTACTTTAGCCGATTTTACTGTCACCACTTTTGAATTACTGAGTAATGCGTATACACGAGTGAAAATATGATACAAGTTGTATAATATGAAAACAACTCTGTAATACTTGCTTTGGGTACAGAGTATTTAAAGATTTATAAAAATTGCGCAGTAACTCGTGTGATGCGTACCCTCGATTCATATTTCAAAAATTTTTATCTGCAAGAAAGATACTCCAATCTATTTTCAATTTTCTCTTTCTTGATACAGCGGAGCTGTAGCATTAGATGGAAGAATAGAGCCCGGCGATATGATACTTCAAGTGAACGATATCAATTTTGAAAACATGTCTAATGACGAGGCCGTAAGAGTATTAAGAGAAGTTGTTCAAAAGCCTGGGTTTGTACAAAGAATAAAATTTCGTACTTCTTTCCCTTCATTTTATCATCAATATTTCACGGCTACATAATATCTCTACCTTTTACCTTTTTCAGACCGATTAAACTCGTAGTTGCAAAATGTTGGGATCCAAATCCCAAAGGCTATTTTACGATCCCTCGAACGGAACCAGTCCGTCCCATAGATCCGGGCGCTTGGGTGGCACACACAGCTGCTATACGAGGCGAGGGATTCCCACCTCGACCACCTAGTGCTACAACTCTTACCTCAACCTCCAGTAGTCTTGCTAGCACAATTCCAGACACCGAACGTAAGTTTCAGGCACAAAATGTATTGTTTAGATCTTTTTTTAAACCTGTTAGACTTTAGTGATGGCCATTAATCAACAACGAAATTGTCCTTTGATATTTCGTTACTGGAGAAAAGCTTTATCAGCTGCTAATAATTCAACGTCGTTAAATATATCGCAAACGATGTTAATCAAGAATAAAAAAGAAGAAGAAGCTCAACTGATGTGTGGTTTTCATAATTATGTTGTAATTTACCATTTTCTCTTTTTTTTTTTTTTTTCTTATCTAATTTTTTTCACCCTCATCTCATTTCACCCTCATCTTTCTTTATTCAAAAAATCAGTTTCGTTTGTTTACTAAGTTTGAATAGAGAAAAATTAACAGAGACCTGCTTCATTTTTCAAATGTAAACATATTTGGAACAGATTTTGATATTTCCTTGCCTTCAATCGGTCAATTTTTTCATTTAAATAAAAAAATAAGTCGTTTCACCTTTCGCCAATTATCATTTTCATTCATCAAATATTTTATTTTTATTCTCGTCCGCTCATTCGCTGAGTAGAGACAACTGTGTCCACAGGTCCGATTGAGGAACTTCATCTAACGATAAACACGGATATGCCAACGATTGTCCGTGCAATGGCAAGGCCGGATTCTGGGCTCGAAATTCGCGATCGTATGTGGTTAAAAATAACTATTCCAAATGCATTTATCGGTGCAGACGTAGTCGATTGGCTAAATTCCCACGTTGAAGGTTTCATAGACAGACGTGACGCTCGAAAATATGCCTCGTTAATGCTCAAAGCAGGATTCATCAGGCATACAGTCAACAAAATAACATTTTCAGAACAGTGCTATTATATTTTTGGTGATTTGTGCTCCGCAATGAGTAGTATGAAATTAGATTGCGATACGGTAGGACCTTTACCACCACCTGCTGGTTGGGACATGCCATATTCCGGAACTTACGCACCTCATTCAGCTACCGGATACAGTCCTATGCCGTTTAACTTCACAAATGAACCAACTGTTTATGGATATCACCGCGAAGAGAGTGTACATAGTGGATCAGGTAATTTTATTCACCTAATCATGTTTCAGCTCAAATTTAATAGACATCAAACGGTTCTTTCAGCTATTAAATAAAGAAATTAAATGGTTTTTTTCAAACTATCTTTGAGATCAGTTGAGTTTATTCAACTATAGATTCAATTGTTTCTATTATTTATCCTCTAGGTGGTAGTAGCGCTGGGAGTGAACACATTTGTAAAGAACCAATCCATGATCTGAAGTCTTGCTCTTCAGCTTCCGAATCGGACTTGCATATTCCATCTATACCAAGCATGCCTAATAAAAACTCTGGCAACGGGAATGGATCTAATGGGAAGAGGTCTAATGGAAGTCGCAGTCGATCCAGTGGCTCTGAACAATCTGTGCAGACTGGAACTGGTTCTGGGAATCAGCAAGATTTATCTGGTAGTAGACAGTCATTTCGCATTGCGATGGGAAACCCTTGCGAATTTTTTGTCGATGTTATGTAGATGCCGGTGTTGTAAATAGTTGAGTGCAATTTTTAGTCGGAATCGGAACATAGATCAAGTAGTAATGAAAGATGAATGAATCATAGTAGCATTATTCTTATTACCTATTTATTATTCCCATTGCTTTATATTTCGTTATTTAAATTCCTATACAGAATTATCGACTCAAAAACCTGCTAAGAATTGAGAAAAAAAAACTTCAAATGATGTTTTATTGTCTTGCTGATTACAAAGGTTTAACAATTTTTATCATTTTATATAAAAAAAATTTTAATATAATTCTCTTTCACAGTACTTCTTGAACTATAACGTTCTATCTTTTAAGTAAAAAAAAAAAAAAAAAACTTGCGCATAGAGGTAGCATTTTGTTTGCAGATTATTACCTATGGACTTGGTGTGTGGGAAATAGTTTCATAATAACGGAATGCAACTGTAGACAAAGAAAAAAAAACCTAATTACATCTACATTAACGCATTAAAAATTTACTGCTGATTCTGGTCTATGAATTTCTTCATCTTTAACTTAAATTGAAGGACTAAAAAGCCTGCAATTTAATCTTACTAAGTAAAGTCTTCCTTTCTCGACCATTTAAAGTTATTTGAAGTGATGCGGGGCAGCTACTCTGATTCCTTTGACCTTCTACAAAATTAAGTTTTTACACGAATATTTACAGCCCCTCAAATAAATTCATTGATATACTTTTAATAATTGCTCAAAATTCACACATACCAATCCAACGTTAAATTTCATTCTATATATAATATATTACACGTCACAAACTGTTCTTAAAATTGTTTTCATCTTAGGAATAATACCTTGCATGCGTTACTTGAATGTAAATATACTAATTTGGTTGTGCATTGAAAAACTAGAACATTTCTTGCTACGTCGACTGATCACTTATAACGGAACGTAGTTATCTTTTGATACGAGTATGCTGGGATCTGTTTTCTTTCGTTAAACAAGTTGAGTACCGGTTATAAATCTATCAAAAGTAAATCTTGTTATTTAAATGAATCAGCATTTGCCACAGCTTGCCTTTTATGAGTAGACCTAATTTTCAATCCTATGTTATCTACGCAACTGCCGATCCTTGACATGGTTACGCGTTTTTAGTAAAGTAAACTATTATCTTTAGTTTTATCATTCACTGTTATTACATACCTACTATTGTCAAAAGAAATCATTAGCACTCTAAGCCGAAGTACTTAACTAAAAGTAACTTGGAACGATCGCTTGATAATCCATAGTCATTGGTACGATTTAAATTTACCTTGAAAGGCACATATTTGTGAAAAGGAAGATAGAAAGAAAAAAAATCTAACTGTAGATGACACAATAGATCTTTTTTACCCGCCAATAGCCGTTTGGGCAGAAGCAGAATAGAAAAACGAATGAAAAAAAAAATGTTATTATTGGTACCTGTTTATTTTTACTGTGGGAAAGCACAATCGCACGAACAATACAAGCACCGCATGTGGATAAATGTAAATAACTGAATATTATATCTAGTGTTTGTTGGGCAGACAATTGGAAAGTATATACACTGCATGATTAAATTAAATTTTTTTTATTAGTTCGAATTATCGAGTATGAATATTATTAATTCTTTTTCCATTGGTTACATTTTAGGGCTCTCTTCAACAATGGGGCAGCTATTTCTTTAAAATATACAATATACATACATATAATAAAAAAGTGGATGGAATTATTATTATTATAATTAAGTATTCGATATTTTGCCCAATTTTTATAGTAACACAACGCTAGTTGCACCAGCTCTATTGGTGGATAAAAAGCTATTGCATGAGATCTTTATTGTTCAGTATAGAAGAGTTGACGTTAAACAAATCGACCATTTCAGTATAACTTTAGTTTATTTTATAATCAAACTACTCGAGCTTGTCTTTTAGAATTTTACCATAAAACGTTTCAGAACGTTTTCTCAAAGTTTTCTCCTATTATTTTAGTTTCTTGCCTGACGATAAAGGAGGAGATAATGTATATATTATGGAGTATAAAGAAAGAAAGAGAAAAATCAGGGGATATTTAATGGTTGAAATATTGTTTGACGTTTATTCTCTTGCGGCCTTTTTTTGCGAGCTCGTGTCATTCGTAAAAATTATATACAATAAATATCAAAGAGATCCACAGCCTTAGCATATGAAAAGAAATGTTGTCGATAAACCGTGTTCAATATATTTACAAAAGAAAAAATAATAATAACGATATAATTTTATTTATTCAATTTAATTAGGTGTTAAAAAAAGTACGATACTGTGGAAACTGAGATATAGCTATTCAATGTGTAATTGATTTGATAAAATTTCAATATTCCATATAGATATTTTTCTCCTTTTGGCGAACTTTCATGTTTATAGAAATAATAAAAAAAATGAAATATAAGAGTCTTGAGACGTAAATATTATAAGTACGTATTTTGACACTTAATTATAAATATAGTAAATACACGACTTTATAATTTTATATGTAAATACTAATAACATATATACATACGCTCACGCTGAAATGTGCCATTTTTTTCAATATACAAATCGTTTATGTAGTACGGATTAATAATAATATCTAATATAGGTATGTGTTAAACGAATATACGGTCTGTGTGCTTCTTTTATTCATTTCGAATTAATATGCACATTATTTTTGTTTTAATTTTTTTCATACGGTCGTATTTATCATTACCGAATGAAATTAAGTTTATAATTATATATACTATATGTATATATACCTATACATATATATATATATAATAAATAAATTTTCTACACAAATAATGTATAAAAGTATATACACGCATACATACATACATACATACATGTTAATAATCTCTTAGTAGTCGATTCATTTCGTGCTTAACGATTATTACAGTTATTCCATTTCTCAGATCTTGGCATTTAAGCGGATTTTTTTTTTTTTTCTTCTAGACATTCTCGTATGAATATATATGTATGAGATACTCTGTATATGTATATATTATATATGAGACAACTTATAAGACTATAGAAACTGTATTATTTTATAATATCACTATCGCTATACATATATATTATTGTTGTAAAATATATACTCTTATTTTATGTTGTAATTCACTGTCTTTGTGTATTTATTCAGCTCGATATACATACATATATTTATTATGTATATTATATTATTTATCATTATTATCATATATTTCAACAATTTATTATTGACAATGTTCAGCATGCAACAGCAAAAGAAAGAGAAAGGAGAGGAAGAGAGAGAGAGAGAGAGAGAGAGATAGATTCATAAATCTTCTTGAATCAGACAGTTTAATAATAATTATTTTCTACAACAAAATCATAAGATATTTTCAAAAAAGTATTTATGAAACGTAATCGAGTGATTTTTTATGCTTTGCTGCGCTGGTGGGTGACGCAGGGCGTCGCAGACTAGAGGAGACGCAAACACAAACTAGCGACTTGGATAATAACAGCCGAGATGGTACATGTGAGTTTATTTTCATTATATAATTTGTATTTGTGGTAATAATGATTTAAAATACGTGAATTTAAATAATATCATTAGCTATTATTTTTAAGGAATAATTATACAGCTCATTTATAATAAAATGACTTTCTTATATTTCCAGTCGAAGAGGATATCCTCGAATACCAATTCTTGCACAAATGAAGCCCTGATTGATAAAATTGTAAAACTTGAATAAACTGATCGAATTATTTGGTCAAGGAAGTAAAATGATTTTGTATCATTTGAAAGGAGTTGGTACCGATGCACACAGGAAACATGTTATATTTATATATGTATGTATATCTAATAGACCAATTTTGATAAAACTACAAGAAAAAAAAAGGCGATTAAAATTAAAGTATAACAACGGTTTGATAATACAATACGTGTAAAATTAAAATAATCAAAACATAAAAGTTTGAAAAACAAAAAAAAAAAATCAACGTAGCAGTAATAATCACAAGAATTATTTCTTGTCGTTTATTTTATACAAATTACAAATTGTATTCGAAATAGTCTAGTCTGGTGAGAACTTATTCTGTAAGGGTGAGAAAGAATGAAAGAAGCAGAGAGAGAGAGAGCTACAGTGAATGGAGGGAGGGAAGAAAAGAGTGTTTGAAAATTAATGAATACATATTATACCGCTACACGCTAACTATTGATACTTTGAACACTTTGCCAAAACAAAAAAAAACATCAGATTATTTATTTCATCATTGACCGATTATTTTGAATTTGAAAAAGAAAAAAAAATATATATAATATATATATATTTTTTTTTATGAAACACAAAAAAAAAAACTAACAACAGCCCAAGTTTGCTTATTTATTTTCATTCGTATCTCTAAGCTAGTATATAAGTTAATCGTATTGAAGAAAAGAAAAAAAAATATTAAAATGTGAAAGAAAATGAAATGAAAGAAAACGAAAAAAATAAAAAAAAGTAAATAAAAATAAAAAAAATAAAAAAGATGCTTGTAGGAAATAGAAATGACATACAATATGTATATTAATGTGTAAGAAATAATTGAAAGATCTTTCTTACAAGCACTTTATTGGATATACAGGGAAATATATTAACAAAAAAAATATCGAGAAAAAAAAAAAAATTGAATCGCATTTAAAATTAAAAATAACATTCATTATTAAATATATGGTTCATTGATTTGCCCTATTGTTACAATATTATTTTAATTTCCGCTCAATAATTATTGTAAAAAAAAAAAACATTTTTTATTATACGGATAAAATATGCATAATAAACGGTTTTAATATTATATTGTAACAATTTATTTATTCGACATATTTTCTATATTCTTATTTATTGCGATAATATTTTGTTTGTCTTTTTTTTCCTCGTACTTAAATCGGGTATTCAATGTGTATAATTAATCCTTTCTACCTATTATGTATAATAAAAAGAATTTGAGAAAAAAAAACAAATAAACCCCCAAAGAGTAATAAATTATTATGCAATTCGTAACCTACAGGTCAAGGGCAATAATTCAATATTAAAATTTATTGATATACAAGTGGTTTTGAGTAATAAAAACTTTTTAATGCTGCGTAAATTATCTCAGATATGATTAATTCATAACAAGAGGATTGCAATTATTCTATAAAAAGACTATCCGCTTATCTAAAAATGATCGAACCACCAGATTAGTTTTTTTTATGCTGATATTTCACATGGTCAAGAGCCAATCGTTGAAGCCGCGAAGCGTGGCATCTATCGTTCTTGTCTCTAAGTACTTTGAAAATTGAAAGTTTATCTTGACCGCCGCTCAAGGATCCGAGCCGTGACCCAAACTTTAAATTAAGGAATACGTAATTAACTTCTAAACGAATGGGAACTATCGTAGAACTAACGCCGACTCCGATATACCAGTGGCGCATGTCTTCAGGCGAGAACTACGCGCAGTTTAATAGCTTGATTGAGTTTAACCTTACCGGTTAACCCCATTCGACCGTAGTCTCATTTAATACTATTCAGTCAACGTCTCAACGCAAATTTACCAAGAAATTATTTCAAATCAAATTAAGACTAATTTACGTGAGGTATGAAACGTTTTAATTTTATTTCATTCATAACATTCGTTGTTTAAAAAGGATTGAATATACGGTCGGCACATACGAACGGTCTTCATTCTACGATACGAAGTATCAGGAACGTGTCTGTATGTTGCCCGCGAAAATTCAACGGTCAATTCAATTGCTAAGAAAATTTAACTACTCTACCGAAATTTTTTTTTATCAATTCTACGAAAATTTTAATAAAAAATTTTCCTTAATATCGATTATATTATTCACACCTTAAAATCGTCGTTATACAATTCTGTTTCGACCTAGCAATGACGCAATATATGTATAACAATGTTTGCAATGACTTAGAGAACAAAATCCATAATATGTTACACACACAGTACAGCCATATCTCTTATCATCCATACAAAGTAATAACCAATTATGACGAGCTAATCAAGTCTGAAATCATTCTGCTAATCAAGTTTCAATATATTTAAAGATTTAATTGAAATGGAAAGGCAAATATCACATGTCGAAGTATTGGTGCCAAAAACTGTCCAATCTGCGCCGATATCTCTTGGTACAAATCAGCCAACATGGAGAGATTCATACAGTCAGGTAATATGAATAAAAACATTGTAAAAATCCTTCTAGTTTAAATATACTTGTTCTAATTTTCAATATTTTATTTCTCCTATCAATTATACACCCTTTTCTGTTATCAATCACAATGTTTATTCTTACAGATTATAGCAGCCTGCATTGTTCACTTGCTAACTATTCAGGCTGGAATAAATATGGCATTTTCTGCTATACTAATAGCACGATCAAAGGAACCGGGTAGCGATTTGCGTATAGAGACTTGGGAAGCTCCTTGGATTGGTATATTTTTGATGATTGTTATTTATTTGGCATGAAAATAGTATACTTCAAAAAACTATAGCCAGTTTTTGATTTTTTTTTTATACTATCTTATTTTCTTTAAATAACATGTGTAATATTTGTGTTTTTACAGCCAGTTTAGTCACAATATCTTTACCAATTGGATCACTAATATCCGGCCCACTTATGGACAGATATGGTCGAAGGAATGTTAGTCTATTTCTATGCATTCCGTATTTGATATCCTGGATTTTAATATTTTGGTCTTACAACATAGTATGGTTGTATGTTGGTAGAGTTTTAGCTGGTGCTGCAGCAGGTAATAAAGTTTAAGATGTATTTAGGAAGACGAGAAATTTGGTAATAATTTTTACACCCAAAAGTTGAAAAAAAACAACAAAGAAGCTGATAGTATTTGTCCAATTCTTCACAACTTGACTTCAGATTTACCTATTTTCTCTGTAAATAACGGAAGTATGTTAATTTCTTTCTTTTCCAGGGATTTCAAGCGTCGCAATTTTCTACACATCAGAGACTGTGAATCCCATTTGGAGACCGATGCTTCTGGGTTTGAATTCGGTCTTTGTATCTTTCGGAATTTTATTGACTGCGATATTAGGCTCGTGGGTTTACTGGAGAACCATGGCAGTTATATTCGCAGGTCTTACTGCTGTGATATTTTTTCTTGTTTCAACTTTGCCAGAAAGTCCTCGATGGCTTTTGTCGTTTGGTAACGGAACGCAGGATTTGAACCGTATGTCAGAGGCCAGGAAGTCGATAAAATGGTTCAATCGTAATGAATCTGTAAGTTAAACGACAGCATCTCATCCCGCCTGCAACAATAATTGGTTAATTATTAATTATATTTCATTTTCACGTTTCAGCAAGCTGAAAAAGAATTCAACCAATTACTTATCACCTCTCGTACAAGCAGTGTGGCTTCAAATGTAGAAAATGAGACGCTAAAACAGAGATGGGAAAGCTTCAGGAGGCCGGAAATATACAAACCGATTATTCTGCTATTGATTATATTTTTTTTCCAACAAACTACCGGCACATACGTGATTGTTTTTTATGCAGTTACTTTGTTCGAGGAATTGGGTAAAAATTTCGGTTTTTTAGATCAATACAGTGCCATGATAGCGATGGGCCTTCTTCGATTTATTACCGCTATTGTTTCGATGATACTCTCCCGGGTATACGGGAGACGGACTTTGTGTATTATTAGTGGTATTGGTATGGCAATATCAATGCTATCAGCTTCTGTTTACATGGAAGTAAGCCAATCAGAGGATACGGTACCGACTTTAGTACTTGTATTGGTGTTTGTATGCTCTGGGGCTATTGGTTGGCAAACTATACCCTGGTCTTTAACTGGAGAATTGTTGCCAACCAGGGTAAGAGCGTTGGTTGGTGGAATTATGATCAGTTATACTTATTTTCTGATGTTTCTTGCCGTACAGTCGTTCCTTCCTTTACAAGCACTCATTTCTGTGAAAGGTGTCTTCTTGGCATTCGGTATTCTCTCTTGTATAAGTACGGTATTTGTTTGGAAGTATTTACCAGAAACGTTCGGTAAAAGTTTGGCCGAAATTGAACAGTATTTCAAATAACGGAATCAGAGTATTTTCTTGATCGTTTTTTAAGTGAATCTAAGGCATGTGAAATATTAATTTCACTTCATTATCATAACGTAATTACAGCAAAAAAAAAATTTTACAATCTTAATGCGTGAGTTATTTTATAGATCTGTTCTTATCAATTTGAAGTACAACTCATCACAATGCCGCATTTTTGATTACATATAGTTTACCTATTGTTACAAATTTATTATATTAACTTATTACTATTTATCATGTAAAAATGTTATGTATTATAATTTTGCAGTATCGAATTGAGAAAACGATTAGTATAACATTCCTATAAGTATTTTGAGACTCCATATAATTCTCCTTCATTATTTGCAATATAATGAAGAAAGGTGTAGGCATTTTTTATTGAGATATTCTACAAGAAATTATTGATATTAATATATGAACATGTAAATAATAAAATTTTTGATATTGTTCTGTGAAAAGTATGTTTTATTGTGTACGATATGTGAAATACATTATTTGAATTTTGAATATTTAGAAGTAAAGAAAGAAGCCGTGTTATCCTCCTGCATTACCGACATTCAATAGTCTATAATTTCTATCTTATTGTCGGTGAATGAATGTTCGTACTCATTTTGTTCGATCTTAATGTCAAAAGAGTTGGAAAAAAGTATATTACACTAGTTTCTCGTTGTTTCAGCTAAAGAAAACTATAATACCTATATCGAATTCTTGTATGTATTAACGGCGCCTTATGTTAGGCAACTGGACCTGCAATGCTCAACAGCTAAAGAAGGCCTCTGCAGCTTTGCAATTAAATTCCCAGTATTTTCAAACGCTAAAAAGATTACGGCTTATAATTATCGCGGGAAATGACCGCTGAAGATAATAATTGTTTAACGAATATATAAATAACGCGATTCATTAATGGAATTATTAAATTGCCTCGTCAACTAATTAACGACGAGTTATATAGTTGATTCATATTTTAAATATAAATTGAAATGAATTCTTACAGGAAAACATCGGTTCGTCGTAATCTGAAATAAAAGTCAATCTACCGGAATGATTAAGCAACGTCTTCGAATACCGCTATAAGAATTAAGGCTTTTTTTTTTCCTAAATTAGTTTGCATTTAGTATACCTATAAACTTTTCTAAAATTTATGCAATCCCGCGGATATTACTGCAACGTCATGCTTGAATAATTCATTCGATTACTGCAGCGCAATTAACTTCCGTATAAGAATCTCATGATAGAATTCAGTTAATCCACTAAATCTGCAGGGATTATTCCAGTTTGTTTACCAGGAGTATATCCACTGCAGCTACACATCCGGAGTTTAAACACAACGTTACATTATATATATTTTTTTCAAATATGTATATACCCTATGATAATTAACATTATAACAGCGAGTTCGTGCGGATTGGATGTAAATAAATCAATCCAATGTATGTACATACATACTACGTGAACAGTACACGACGTTAAATATGTAGTAAAATCCGCGACGAGATTTTGCGAAGGAATATATAACAGTCACATCCAATCTATCGAATACTTTCTGTCTGCAGTGCAAATGCTGATAGTATAGTCGCGCGATCGAGAGTAACGCTCGTGTTTTCTGTATGATAAATTATACAATAACAGCTGCACGCCAGCGACTCGTCTGAATCAGAGTAATGAAGATAATTCCGTGAGGATAATCGGAGATAGTTTTGTACCGAATTTTGGCAATTAGATCATTCTGACCGAGAGTCGCGACGCACGCGCAAGGACGAAACATTGATTCTGCGCGAAGCTGGCAGAATCATCGAACGAGAGGATACACAGTCCTGTGTATGTCGTTATGTAAAAGATATTCCCAACCGCTATTCACAATCAGAGTTCCTTGAACGGTAGACCCTGTAACCGGTCGTTGTTCGTCGAAGATTAGTTTACTGTAAAATAATAAGCGTGAATAGTCGAGATTAGAAGAAGAAAAAAACCGAGAAGTAGTTAAGAGGGAAAATAAGCGGGTGTCAAATGTGTAAGTTTAAATCGTGCAGCCGTCCCGTTCGTTGAGGAAATATAAGAAGCCGAAATTCAATGGAACTACAATTGATATTATTCGCTTATATCGTCGGTAAGTATATCCCAATCGTTATATTTACTGATTGATTACATCAAATCCGTTCCATCTGCATTATAGAAATTACGAATTTACACGCTCAGAATAATTTCACGGCTACGCTCCTATACACTAAAAACAATCGTCGTAGATAGCGAGTCAAGACGTGAACCGTCGTGGTATTACTCCCATCTAAACATATCCGCAAGGAGTTCCCAAATAATATAAGCAATAAATAAAATATTCATCTCATAAATTTTGTCGAAATTTATCGGACGGTGCGATTCCTTAAAGTGAATCCACTCGCTCGAATGTTCTCTCAATCTGCAACCAAGGGGTGAAAAATCTTGCGATTATTTACCGTGAAAGTATAATTGAAACGCCCGGATTTCTCATTCGCTTATATCATGATTACATCCGATTAATGTGCATTAACGAATTTGCAAGCAATTCGCGTATTTATTAACACGACTAGGATGTAGATAGTCAATTCTGGTATCCGTTTGAATCGCGTTACTTTATGGAAAGTAATAGAATTTGCAAAGGGTCATTTTGATTGAGTGGACCGAGGCTATTACGGGGGGTACTAGCCAACTTTACGACGTGCAATTCAAACATTTCTCCACGGTGTGTAGACCGTATACATATATGGGCGAGGGTAAATAGTGAAATTCCCTGATGAGCTAGGCGAGTTCTCAAACATTTTATGGTAGCGTTAAAATTACAGATGTGCCGCATATCGTCTGCAATCAATTATCGTTCAACTATTTTCACGAAGATTATTATATATATTCTCTGATTATCTTATTATACGCGCTCTTTAGACTAATTATTACAGGCATTAGGCATACCTTATACCATATACCGCGTCTGAAATTAGTTAAATATCCTCAAGTCCAATTATAATAGTCCATAGAAGTTTAAACAACATGTCTATACAGTGTTTATTGTTTAGCAAAAGTTATATCTTCATTATATGCCTGTATTATATTACAATGACAAATCGACGAGGACACATTATAATAAATGATGACAAATTGGTAAAGGCAATTTGTCATTTACATTATGAATGGGTTCGATAATTAGCAATAAATCAAAACTAATTATTGAATTGAATGAATACATCATAGTTATATACCGCGTACCGCCGAATCACCCGCAAATTAACTTACAATATGCCGATAATATAATTATATAATAAGTGGAAGAGTTCTCTGATTGATTTTATATCAATGCACTGTCCAATCTTACTATTAATACTATAGCTATACCCTTCCGAGAAGTAGATTAATTCTTTAGCTAATCCACAAATATTTAACAATTTAAGAAATTATTATTTTTTTTACTTTCTTTTTGTTTTGCCTCGCAGGAATTTGCTCAGGATTGAAAGAAGTCCGGATACAAATTCCAACGGCTGTAAAAAAGGGGGATTCAGCGATATTTGGATGCTGGTATGACACAGAGGGCGATACTCTGTATGCCGTCAAGTGGTACAAGGGTCGACGTGAATTTTACCGCTACACCCCAAATGAAAACCCTGCAATTAAGACGTTCCCAATCAGCACTTTGAGTGTTAATGCAAGTATATTATTATTATTATTATCATTATTATTATTATCATTATCACCATCATTATCGGTATATTGAACCGCAGACTGCATTATACATACATACCCACGTAGGCATATAATTTGTTGGAATAAAATTATATGTAGGTATACAATACGTCACCCTGCGAATAAATAAATACCTGCACTACGTCGATAAAGATCTTCTGCACCTTAAAAAAGAAAAAAATTGTACGCTTTCTGACACTAATTCTGTGTGACAGTTTCATTGATTATCGATCGCGTGTATGTAACTGTTGATTACAGAAAAACGAAAGCAACGCTACGCAAGTTGCTGTTACTGGATTGGAGTTAGATTCTGCGGGGAGATACAGTTGCGAAGTATCGGCCGATGCGCCTTCATTTCACACAGCAATTGTGTCTGCAAATATGAACGTTGTCGGTAGGGACGGTTTGAGTTGTTTCAAATTACCCAGGTTTTTTCTTTTCTAAAAAAGAAAAAAAAAAAAAGATTCGTTTAAATTTCTATATTCCATGAAATACCTATATGCCGGACAATTCAAATTTTTTAAATTTTTCGTGAAACTCTGCTGCAGAACTACCGTTGCATCGTCCCTCGATACACGGAATGAAACGTAAATATCGAGTCGGCGATGTACTCCGTGGAAATTGTACTTCCGATGGGAGTAAACCGGCCGCAAATTTAACTTGGTATATTAACGATCGTCAGGTAGCTATACACACGAAGCTTTAATACAAATAATATTCTGAATGGATTTAAGAAAAGCGAGAGTAGCTGATATATGCCGTTGAATTATTAACCTAATTATTTACCTCGACTGTAAATACATACATTTAAAATATTCACAGTAAGTATATATTTTTTTTCCCTGCAGCCGCTGAACTCGCACATAAGATACTATAATCCTCAAGAATCGAATATTGCCGACCAGGAAAATTCCGCTCTTGGATTGCAGTTTCTCATTACTGCCGATCATTTTTCTGGTGGAAAGTTAAAAGTACGTTGCAGTGCTTCGATATACGACGTTTATTGGCAAAGCACGGAAGTAAGTGCGGAAGAAGATCGTCCAAAAGGATCGAGCTTTGAACCTGCGGCAACAATAGTAGGAATAAACTACCTTCAACCACCACCCAACTTTCAAACTGGACAAAGAAAACCCGACGGTCAAGCGGATGTTAAAGGTAACTCAATTATTGATTATATTTAACGAGAATTTATATACGTGTCTGTGTGTAACTCCTGCCGTGTAATTATAGATCGGGTATAATTACCGCTATAGTCATGTATGTGTCGTTTTTTTTTTTAAATACAGATAATAGCCGTGGAATTAGTAAAAAGGTCAAACCAGCGCTTTGGCATTTACTAAAACGGCATAATATTTCAGGCACGTGTAGCCAAAGCACTTCTTTTTTATTGTCTAAAACTACTCGGGACATTATACTATATACATATACTTTATTCCGCGCTGGACCGGAAATCTCTATTGTACTGAGGCGCGTCTGGGCAGCTGACTCATTCCGCATATTGCGATGAGCTTCATTGTGAGAGTCTTTTTGGTTCTCATCCAAGAAATCGTGAACTAAGAATTAGAGATTCGAGAATAAATCTTTGCTCGTCTTCCCGTATCGTATATAAAAGCGACGTTAGATATTCAGATATTCTGTTGGCTGTTCTAATATTCCAAAACTATGTTGTACAAAATTCTTGGGGTCTCGGATATCGACGAATTGATAGTATCGTATCGTATGAAAATATCGATCAAGTAAAACGGATACCTACATATAAGAAGGCAATCGCGGTGACTTCTGAATTATTCATAGAAATAATGGCAGACATGCATGTAAGGAAAAAGTTTGTGTGTTAAAGATTCGAAATTGTAACCAACACTTTGAATATAATTAATATTGGTTTTCCTGATTTTTTAACTGATCATTTTTTACTTTTCAGTTATTGGATCTTCGGCGGAGCGAAGAAGAGTGTTTGGCATGATGTTTGTGTTATCGATAATCCTACAAATAACTGTAATTCGATAAAGTTAATGTATGATATTAATATTTTGGAGCTATTTATATGAATCAATCTGCTTATAAAGATAATACGAAGTCTATTTACTTTGGAACCCACTTATTTTATATTATAGGCTTTCATGCCGTACATGAATGTAAGACGCTAAGTGAGTATAGTATAATGTATTTATGATGGAGATGTGAGTGTAATTTGATTGGGTATTCAGCCGTCTTGCAGCTGTTGTGGGAACCATGCGGTTCAACTTGTCGTAATCTGATTTCTCAGGTCGAAATATACCGAAGATTTTAAATCAGCGGAATTATTCTGGAAACTCTTATTTCTTCGCTAGGAAACAAGGCAGCAACTTCTTTCTATTTTTGCGGAAATTAGGCAAACTTCTAAAAATCGTAAAACAACTTCGGATAATTTCTGAGTCGAAATAAATCGAGGATAATAAAATTTCGCGTGGAAAACTAGCCAAAATGCATTTATTACAATCTCCTTTCCCCTCAGTTCTTCGCACAATCAGTAGACACCATCCATGTAATAGCAATTAGACTTATTATTTTTTATTCCATTTATTGAATCAGCGGTGGGAGAATTTTTCAAATTGGGTTATTATTGTTAGAAAGATCTGGCAATCAAATCGATGGCTCGACGGCCAGATAGAATTTTGAAAAATAACCCGGCAGTCGTGCCTTTGGTACGCTTGCCGTGAGTTAGTCGGTATAATTAAAAATAAGATTTTTAATTGACAACAAATATTATTGGGACTGCAGTAAAGGACGACGAATTATAGGAAAGATATTTTTTCTATTTCATTTATTGATTTTCTATACATAGACTATCTATATTTTCTATTCTCGAACAACCTCTCTGCTTTCGGAGAATTTCTATCGAGATGTCTGTCACATCGCGACAGTTGTATCTCGTTAACGTTACCCCCGTACCGACTCTTCGACGCCACGAGGGCCACTGACTCAGCGAGAGCAGGTCCTTGGTGCCGCTATTCAAGCTCAAGGTCGTTGCTCTCCCCACCAACGGAGTCTGAAATAGTAACGCCATCTCGCGGTGCAGAACTATTATTTCTGGCAGATCCCGGTCTTGTCGACAAAAGGAGTTCGACATATCGACCGCGAGATGGCGATACTATTTCAGACCCCGTTGGCGGATTGAGCAACGACCTTGATCTTGAGTAGCTGCACCTGCAGTTGCGGGGTCAGTGGCCCTTGTGGCGTCAAAGAGTTTGTATGGGGGTTACATCTAACGAAGTTTCGACAAAATTATTCATACTTCCATAACCCTTAAATGGTTCGTATTTATTATTATCATTATTCGATAATCCTTTTGTCCTTGAAAAAGATATAACGAGATTCAAAATGAATACTCTGAACAGGTATTTATTTATTTTTATACTTTTTGATTCAAACAAGGTTACATGGTAATAGTACAATATAATACTGTATTTGTAGAAATGCACAGCTTCTATATGCAATCCTACTATAACTTACAAATACAAATTACAAAAAATAGGATTTTGCGGTGTTTCAATGGCATTGTAATTATTGCACATTGATTTCGCTTATATAATAGTGGGTAGTTAATTTGTCGTTTTTGAGTTTGACATTTATACATTCCTACAACTAGATGCATGCTTGCATGTACGCTGTCGGTTTGTTCCGCCAAAAATTTCAGCACACCTCCTCGGGTCAGATGTTCTCCTGATACCAGGAGCAATTTTTCGACTTAAAATTTTAGAAATTCCTTATTTTGTAAGCGAATGAGACATGCATAGAGAGAGAGAGAGAGCGAGAGACACATCTAAATGCATGCTTGCTTAGACATAGACTCAGGGGGTTTTCCCGCCAAAAATTTCAGCACACCTCCTCGGGTCAGATGTTCTCCTGATACCAGGAGCAATTTTCCGACCTCAAATTCAAAAAATTCCTTATTTTGTAAGCGAATGAGACATGCATAGAGAGAGAGAGAGCGAGAGACACATCTAAATGCATGCTTGCGTAGACATAGACTCAGGGGGTTTTCCCGCCAAAAATTTCAGCACACCTCTTCGGGTCAGATGTTCTCCTGATACCAGGAGCAATTTTTCGACTTAAAATTTTAAAAATTCCTTATTTTGTAAGCGAATGAGACAATCATAGAGAGAGAGAGCGAGAGACGCATCTAAATGCATGCTTGCTTAGACATAGACTCAGGGGGTTTTCCCGCCAAAAATTTCAGCACACTTCCTCGGGTCAGATGTTCTCCTGATACCAGGAGCAATTTTTCGACTTAAAATTCAAAAAATTCCTTATTTTGTAAGCGAATGAGACATGCATAGAGAGAGAGAGCGAGAGACGCATCTAAATGCATGCTTGCTTAGACATAGACTCAGGGGGTTTTCCCGCCAAAAATTTCAGCACACTTCCTCGGGTCGGATGTTCTCCTGATACCAGGAGCAATTTTTCGACTTAAAATTTTAAAAATTCCTTATTTTGTAAGCGAATGAGACATGCATAGAGAGAGAGAGCGAGAGACGCATCTAAATGCATGCTTGCTTAGACATAGACTCAGGGGGTTTTCCCGCCAAAAATTTCAGCACACTTCCTCGGGTCAGATGTTCTCCTGATACCAGGAGCAATTTTTCGACTTAAAATTCAAAAAATTCCTTATTTTGTAAGCGAATGAGACATGCATAGAGAGAGAGAGAGAGCGAGAGACACATCTAAATGCATGCTTGCGTAGACATAGACTCAGGGGGTTTTCCCGCCAAAAATTTCAGCACACCTCCTCGGGTCAGATGTTCTCCTGATACCAGGAGCAATTTTTCGACTTAAAATTCAAAAAATTCCTTATTTTGTAAGCGAATGAGACATGCATAGAGAGAGAGAGAGAGCGAGAGACACATCTAAATGCATGCTTGCGTAGACATAGACTCAGGGGGTTTTCCCGCCAAAAATTTCAGCACACTTCCTCGGGTCAGATGTTCTCCTGATACCAGGAGCAATTTTTCGACTTAAAATTCAAAAAATTCCTTATTTTGTAAGCGAATGAGACATGCATAGAGAGAGAGAGAGAGCGAGAGACACATCTAAATGCATGCTTGCTTAGACATAGACTCAGGGGGTTTTCCCGCCAAAAATTTCAGCACACCTCCTCGGGTCAGATGTTCTCCTGATACCAGGAGCAATTTTTCGACTTAAAATTTTAAAAATTCCTTATTTTGTAAGCGAATGAGACATGCATAGAGAGAGAGAGCGAGAGACGCATCTAAATGCATGCTTGCTTAGACATAGACTCAGGGGGTTTTCCCGCCAAAAATTTCAGCACACTTCCTCGGGTCAGATGTTCTCCTGATACCAGGAGCAATTTTTCGACTTAAAATTCAAAAAATTCCTTATTTTGTAAGCGAATGAGACATGCATAGAGAGAGAGAGCGAGAGACGCATCTAAATGCATGCTTGCTTAGACATAGACTCAGGGGGTTTTCCCGCCAAAAATTTCAGCACACTTCCTCGGGTCAGATGTTCTCCTGATACCAGGAGCAATTTTTCGACTTAAAATTTTAAAAATTCCTTATTTTGTAAGCGAATGAGACATGCATAGAGAGAGAGAGAGCGAGAGACACATCTAAATGCATGCTTGCTTAGACATAGACTCAGGGGGTTTTCCCGCCAAAAATTTCAGCACACCTCCTCGGGTCAGATGTTCTCCTGAT